>CM035199.1:368478-379026 GCA_020233015.1 Callinectes sapidus | reverse complement strand
TATACGGATCTCTATCTCTCTCTCTCTCTCTCTCTCTCTCTCTCTCTCTCTCTCTCTCTCTCTCTCTCTCGCTCTCTCTCTCCTCGCACACACCTCCTCATACACCACCTCCTGCAGTACATACCACGTTATATTTGACTCAATTTATCTGCAAACACATTTCTGTACCATTACATTTGATCATATTATTCCTTCTTTGGTTTATTTTTCATCCTCCTCCTTCAAAGATGGTTTCTCTTTTTTTTTACGCCATATTTTTCATCAATCGTTTCTTCTAGTTCATTTTTTCCCTCCATTTCTTAATCCTCTTTTTTCCTTCTTTTTTTTTTTTACGTCGTTTTCCTTTAATTCCATCTCACAAACATTACCATCACTATCTTTCCCTTTTCCTTTACTTCCACCTCTTAACATCGCCGTCACCATCCTCCATTTTCCTTTACTAGCACTTCCTCTCACCAGTAAATCGCCATCTTTTCCCCTTCTTTCCATTTTACTTCCACTAGTGCATCGCCATGACCATCCTTCACTCCCCTTTACCTCCCCTTCCCTCAGCAGTGCACCGATGTCTCCTCAGCACAAACAAGTCGCGTATCTCGCCGTGATTGCATTAACATACATCAGGTGACGGGGGGGGTGGCATTTCCTTCCCGTCTGGGCCCGTCGGTGGCGTCACAGCTCGGGGCAGTGGCGGCGGCGGCGGCGGAGGAGGAGACGGGAAGGCAGATTTCTGAAGGTCACAGTGATAGCCATGGTCGGTGGTCTGAGTGAGTCTGCTTTCTGAGTCAAGGTGTTGTTGGGTAGTAAATGCTGCGAAGAATTGTGAAGAAAAGGCTAAACTTGGAAGAACAGGTGAAACGAGTAGATAAGAAGGGGGGTGAGAGAGAGAGAGAGAGAGAGAGAGAGAGAGAGAGAGAGAGAGAGAGAGAGGAGAGAGAGAGAGAGAGAGAGAGAGAGAGAGAGAGAGAGAGCAAACAAGGAAGAAGTGTTCCTTTAATGTAGAAGATGTAAAGATAAGACAGGAAAAGAAAATAATAAACGCAAAAAGAAAAGCAGAAATGAAACAGATAAGGAAAGCAACAGAAAAAAAAAAGAGAGAAGAACCGAGGAACAAACCAAGGAGAACAGAAACCATTAGAAACAAGATACAAGAAATAATAATAATAATAAAATAGAAATACAGCAAAACGAAGCCAAGGAACAAGAGAGAAGCTTGTACAGCAAAAGAAACGTCTGGTGTACTAGTTCACTCAAGACACCCACACACCATCACCAACCACCTTCACTCCCTCCACTTCCCCCACCACCACCACCTTCCTCTCCTCCCACCATAAGCAAATTCTTCTGCAGTGTTGGCGTACTGCACATCCTCCTCCTCTCATCATCCCCCCCCCCTCCTCCGCTCCTCACCTTGCACGGCCATCATCTCATACCTGCCCCACTTGATGCTTCCTCTTGACTCTCAGCTTCTCTCTCAGTGTTTGTCAGGGCTCGTATTAACGCTGATCTCAAGTATGTATTTTTTCTTGGGCGAATTTCTAGTTTTAACCCCTTCGGTACCATGACGCATTTGTATATTTATTCTGCTTACTATCTGGCGATTTTATACAGCTTGAGAGACTTATGTTGTGATTAGGATAATGAAAACTCTGGCTACTAATCTTCTGATCTTCATAAACACTTCCTAATGTTAATGAAATCGTCTCTTCACAGCCAAAACTCATGGTAAAACTGCGTCCTAGTACTGAAGGGGTTAAAATCCATCTTAACCTCTCGAAATTAGTTTTGTACTTTAGCTGTTATCTCATCAGCAGTAAATATGACGCTGCTAATGAGATAATGGCCACAGCCGCTTGCGCTTTGGAGGGCTTGTGATCCCTAAGCGCTGGGGTTCGAATGCTGGTTACGGTCTAAATGGGGATTGGGTATCCACTCGGGGTAACGGTTCCCAAATGGGTGGGCTTTCAGATAAGAGGTCTCCTTTACGTGGTCTCTTTTAGCCCAGAAATTCCCATAAAAAGCCAACTTTGAATAAATAAAAAAAGTACAAGACCAATTTCACAGGTTAAGATGGACTGTAGCACTAGAAATTTGTCAAAAAAAAAAAGGTTACATACTTGAGAATCTGTTAATATGGGACCTGTTTCTTCGAGACTCGTCCGCAGCCCAACATTTTCATTCCAAACATGAGTTATCTTATTCTTTTCTCATTTTCTTCTCTATATGCTACAAATTCAGACCAAGTGTCTTCCTAACCCTCTTTCCATACTCCTCTCTGTGGTGTTCTATCGTCACATACAAGGCCAGGCATAGGAAGCGAGGTAGTTCATCTTTTCTCTCTTTAATGTTCATGTCCACTCGTAAACAAGATTATTATTAACCCTTTCGCTGTCATAGTCTCCCTTTGTTACCATTGAGAACACTGTACAAAAATGCTTCCGTGGATACAGAGAGATGTCTATTTCTAGGCCATATAAGTATTAAAACTGTAACACATCACTGTATAAAAAGTCATGGGAAGACAGGGGAAATTTTTCGTCAAGCAGAGAGTTTTAGGAGCACAGTGTTTCTTTTTCTTGGACTTTACACATTCCCTGCCGGGCTGAGGTGAGGTGCCTTGACAGAGTGGTGGTCATGGCAGCGCGGCGTTCCATCCCTCCCAGTCGCCCTTTACGACATGCATAAAATTCGGTGGTGGTACTTTTTCTAACCTTGAGGCGCATTACGTTGTCCGATAGTGTTAACTTTTATGCATCGAGTTAATAATGAAAAAAAAAATCATAGTAAACCTGAAACATCATTGTATTTGCATTCATGTATTTGCACCAGTCGGCTGTTGTACAGAGGAGCGGCAAATGAAGCTTTGACTGGTTTCGTGCAGCAATCCCTGTAAAGCAGCGGTTGTAGGATTTTTTTTCCCCAAGGGTACCTGGAAATAATGGGCAGCATGGAGGGCTGCATGTCGTGGCCAGTGTGTATGTGTGTGCAAAGTACGAAGAGGTTTTAGGATGAAAATTGTATAAGAAATTAAGGTTGATTGAAACTAAAGGATTACACATTTATATATCACATCAGCATATTACGGCACATTTCAAACGCGACTCGCGTCTCACGGATTTGAAGTTTGGCATTTTGTCTTATTAATCATTTCGCATCTATGGAGCAGTAATTTAAGATTGAGAAGTTACTTATAAATTGAAAAGAGAAACTTTATACTTTTATTTACATATTTCTAGTCTCAAAACTGGAAAAAAAACTCTTTTCTTCTTTTGTCCAGGTGCGATGGTAAACAAATATCTCAGAAGCTCCCGGAAAGGTGCATGAACTCAGGCCGGCAACAACTTATGCTTTGCGAAATAGGGAGCAGACTGTACAAACCTACACGACCAGCCTCTCCCGGCGCCGAGCGAGCTGCCCTTCACCTTGGCGCCTCGAGAGATGAAGGACTGGGGTTCGGGGAGGGAAGGGGAGCACTGCTTACATAACGAGGGACTCACGTGTGGCGGGGAGGTGTGGGGAACGAGGTACAATGGCAGGCTGGGAAGTGGAGGTAAGGCAGGTGGAGGGAGTGGAGGGAAGGTAGGCGGAAGGAGTGAAGGAAGGGGCAATGGAGTCAGGGGGCCGGGGGTCACAAAAAGGTGAGGCGGGCTTTATTATCTGACCCGGGTCTGAACGGTGAGGGCACGGCGGTGGGTTAAGGCGAGCATAATTTGAGGCAGTCCTTTGTCCCGTGCAGGGTCAAGGGCTGGCCTAGCGGTGGCCCGGCCCTGGGGTATCCTGCCGGCCCCTCCCCTAGCCAGCCAGTCCACCAGCCTCCTCCGCCTGCCCTTAACAACCAAGCAGCCGCCACATCAACATCCCTTCACTGCGGGACACAACACCAGGCAGCCTTCTGTTCCACCTTGCCTCACGTACCGTCCTCTTAACCCCGAGATTCTCTAACTGGGAGCCTGGCAAAAATTTAGACGGGGGCCATGGTGGGCTGTCCGATAGTATACATTTCTAAATATTGTTAGGAATCTGAAGCGAAATAAAACAGGCTGTCCGATAGTATACATTTCTAAATATTGTTAGGAATCTGAAGTGAAATAAAACAATCACTGCATAATTGTGACCTAGAGTAAACTGTAATAAAGCAAGAGTGTCGTCTTCATCAATATTCTATCTTATTTTATTATCTTTTTTGGAGGGAGAGGAGTTTGGGAGAAAATTGAAGGGGAGCCACACGAATGTTGAGAGTTCATGAAGGGGAAATGGAATGAAAAAGCTTGAAAACCACTGTCTTAACCCCTCCAGTACCATAATAGGTTTTCATATTTATTCTGCTTGATATTTTTTTATTTTACACACCTTTATAACCTTATATGGGGATTAAACTAGTGAAGACTGGCCATTAATCTTCTGACCCACGTATACCCATACTAATATCAATAAAATAATCTATTCATACCAAAACCTCCAAGTAAAAATGTGTCCAAGTACTGAAGTTATTACGCATCATTGTTTGTTTTCCCGTCTCATCTCGTTTTTTTTTTTTTTTCCAATAGGATCTAATGAAGGTTTTCTAAGGTTTTCAATGGCTTTGGTGTGGTTCTAGAGATGGTTTCTTTCAGCGGGCCTTAATGGACGTGATTCGGGTGTTTTCAAGAGCGTCAACGTGGTTCTAATTGTAGTTAATGAACAAAATTTCGGGGGGGGCGTTTTCAATGATAGCGTTGGTTTAGCAATAGTTCTACAGCATTAGAAGGAAAACACACCTTGAGAATCTGACCAGTCTTCTCTGTGGCCTTCGTAAACTTTCCTGGCGAAACCTCAAATCAACCTCAAATGCAGCGAAAACAAAACGAAAACGAAAAAACGAAAAACGAAAACAAAACGAACACGAAAAACGAAAACCCAAACAAAACACGAAAACGAATAACGAAACACGAAACGAAACGAAAATGAAACGAGACCTCAATTAACCTCAAACGAAAGCCCGACCAGTCTTTTCTGTGACCTCCGTGTACATAACCAACAAAAATTCAAATCAACAAGACACTATGGGATATCAATCAATAACTCACACATTCTTACATGGTATTTCCCAGCATCATCTATCTCAATAAAAACCGCTCACAAACTTTCCTCACTAAAATTCAACCCAAACCATTTATGTACGGGACTACCTCATGAAAATAACAAAAAAAAAAAAAAAGATAACACACCCGTAAGAAATTCAGTCAAGGCTACATTTTAAGGAAATCCTATGTGAAATTTTCCTGGATGAGTGTTAGTGAGTGGCATTTACATGGAAGCGCTGACACAACAGGTAGTCGGTCCTGACGGGGGGTGTGGGAGGGAGGTGGAGGGGGGTGTAGGAGGAGGTAGAGAGGGGGACATAGGAGGTAGAGAGGGGGCACAGGAGGAGGTGGCGAGGGGGTGCAGCAGGAGGTAGAGAGGGGGGTGCAGGAGGAGTTGAAGGGGGGTTGAAAGAGGTGGTGGAGGGGGGTGAAGGAGGATGGGGAGGGTAGAGAGGACGTGGAGGGGTAGAGGGGGAGCATTGCTAAGAATTGCACCTCAGGCTGACGGATGCAACTCTGACACTGCTGCAGGCACGAAGACATGATAAATCTCTCTCTCTCTCTCTCTCTCTCTCTCTCTCTCTCTCTCTCTCTCTCTCTCTCTCTCTCTCTCTCTCTCTCTCTCTCTCTCTCATAAAGCGGAGCAAGGTGAACAGACGGTCTATAGTGAGGAGTGAGAGAAGGGGCCACTGACAGGCGAGGTTTGAAGAGAGAGAGAGGGAGCAGGAAGGGTGAGGGAGACAGGTGAGTGGGTGAAGGGGAGGGGGGTCAGCAGGAGAGGGCAGAGGGGAGGGGGGAAGAGAAGCTCGTCTGCTTTTTCCTTATACAGTAGACTGGGCAGCAGGGGTCGCCCTTCACCAGTACTGGATAACATGACTCACACGCCCAGCCGCGCACACACACTCAGGCACAGCAGCCCCGCTCTCACCATAACCTGTAACAAGAATGAACGTGCAGCAGCAGCAGACCTTTAGGCCCTTGCGAGAATCTGGTAAACAACATTACATAAACTGAGAGATCCAGTATAGTAAAAGTGAAGGTTTCTCCCGTTCAACACACGTCCAGACACGCAAGCACATCAGCCCTGCTCCGCCACGCAACACGAGGAAACACAGGCCCGAATTCTGAAACACTGCTCTCTCACCTTTACTATTTTCCAAAGGCACTACTTAAAGAGAGTCATGCTTTTAAGGGTATTTCTATTTTCATGGTAATTGATTGGCAAGATTTCTATTATTAAAAGAAGAAACTGTCTTAAACCCGGCCAGTCGTCTCTGTGGTCTTGCAAAATTGTTGTGGTGAGAGAGCAAAGCGTTTCTGAATACGGACCACAGGATGAACAGACAGCAGCAGATACTTTGCCTCCTACAAGAATATGGTAAACTGAAATACTTTGGCTCCCACAAGAATATGGTAAACTGAACTATCTCAAATAAGTATGATAGCAATAACGAAGGCTTTCTCTCCAATGAGCGCAGTACTTATATCTTTTCACTATCCTTATGAGCTTACCTAAATATCTGCTTACTTTTTCTCCATTTTTCTTCCAGTTATACTAAAGAAAGAGGTCAAGATAGTGGAAGGCTTCTCCCATCAATTAGAGTTACCACATCCTGGGTTTTTCCTTCCTTATCTAAAACAGCAGCTCATCTTTCCTTCTTCCTTCAGCAACACTAAGGGGAGAGAGAGAGAGAGAGAGAGAGAGAGAGAGAGAGAGAGAGAGAGAGAGAGAGAGAGAGAGAGAGAGAGAGAGAGCTAGAGAGAGAGAGAGAGAGAGAGAGAGAGAGAGAGAGAGAGAGAGAGAGAGAGAGAGAGAGAGAGAGAGAGAGAGAGAGAGAGAGAGAGAGAGAGAGAGAGAGAGAGAGAGAGAGAGAGAGAGAGAGAGAGAGAGAGAATGAAGGCTCCTCCCTCTCCAACGGTGCCCACATGTTAACTTTCTTTTTTCTCAACTTAAATCAACAAATGTCATTCCCTTCTTCCTTCAGCTACACGAAAATACGAGTCTAGTAAAGCTAAGGCAACCACCCCACTAACCAACATCAATTTAACCCTTTCAATATAGACACATGAGTTTTGGGTAAGATTAGACGATTTTATTGATATTACGGAGGATGTATGGAGATCAGAAGATTAATGGGCAAAGTCTTCACTATTTCAATCCCCACATGAGTTCCTGAAGCTACATAAAATCACCAAATATTAGCCAGAATAAGTATGAAAACATGTCACGGTACTGAAGGCTTTAAGCACAGGAACTATATTTAGTCTCCATATCTAAAACATCCCTTACCTCTCTCTCTCACCTTAATCCAGCAAACGGTACAGTCACAGCCTCCACCATGCCCTGCGATACCCGAGGCTTTCCCTGATACCTGACCCTCTCCTGCATCAATTCAACCCTCGTCTTCGGTCTTCGCCAAACAACTCGGCTCCTCCACCCTTCCCCCAACAAGCCCTCGCATTCACACAACGGCCTGCCCCGCCACCTCCCTGCCAACCACAACCCACTCACTCTTCCCACGGCCTCCCCCAACATGACCCCACACTCCACCCTTTAACATAACCTCAACCCACCTCCTCACCCTTCCCCAGTCACCCTTCCCTCCACTTCCTTCCCCTTTCCCCTCCCCTCCCCCTTGTCATTGTGCAAAGCTCCGCCATGCACTAACTAAATATGCATGGTTGTCATGAGGTCACATTACGAAGAAAACGTCACAGCAGAGGAAAAAATATCATGCAACTGTAAATACAAGAACTGAAATGGTAGGGTTTTTTTTCTCACAGGTCATTTCAGTGTTTTAAAAGTTTTAGCTGATCAGTTATGTAAATATTTAGTGTTGTAATGCCTGTCTGGTTCTGTCTGGTTTTCTCTCTCTCTCTCTCTCTCTCTCTCTCTCTCTCTCTCTCTCTCTCTCTCTCTCTCTCTCTCTCTCTCTCTCTCTCTCTCTCTTACTTAGTGGTGACGTGTGTGTGTGTGTGTGTGTGTGTGTGTGTGTGTGTGTGTGTGTGTGTGTGCCTAATAATACTTTCATTTTGCTTGAACTCGTTGCTAATATTGACAGCTGGTGTGTGTGTGTGTGTGTGTGTGTGTGTGTGTGTGTGTGTGTGTGTAGCAGTACTGTCAGGCATCAGGCTCAAGGTGTCAGCCGAGGGTTCTCTTAACACACAGCAACACCTCGGCGGTCCAGACAACGCAAACACAGCGAAACCCGACCACCACCACCACCACCACCACCACCACCATCTGCACCTGTCAACACAAATTCACCACCACTCTTAACTAGTAACAAACTCTCTCAACTTATGTAGACTGAAGTTATCGTGGTCCGGCCTAACATTACGTAACCTCAAGGCTGTCATTACCAAACCACGCCCGACGCAATGCATGTGGTGGACGAAAGCTTAAATTTGCAAAGTGGTAATGCTGTTTGCTTCATAGTATTGTTTGTTTACTCTATTTGATTTGTGCATCTATTATTAATTTTGTTTGTATCTTAATTCTTTCATCTATTTACTCTGTCGTTTATTTACGTACTTATTGTTTATATATTTTTAGTGATTTAGGAGGGCATACCTAGTTACTTATGTTAGGTTGCAAAGGTAAGAGTGAAAAAAATAAAGATTTCGACCCTAATGACGTTTACATTAATGAAGCTATTGGTGAAGGAAGCTGCAAAAACGAATCGGAAGAAGAAAAACGCTACTAAACTGCCGCTCTTCGAAAAAATAAATAAATGAAAAGAAAATAATAATGATACGACATTTAACCACAGAAAAATAGAAAACACAATAATCCCTGCATGTTACTAACCACTAACCAGAAAACCTGTTTGTTCCGCGGGTGAGTGAGACGCGGAGGGCTCTGTAAACTGAGCGAACACTGGCCCGATAAGGAAACGAGTACTTTTATTTTCCAACGTACCAATCTTACCTTGTTCACCAATACAAGTTCTGATCCAACAGGAGTATAATACAACTTCAATAAGGCTGCCTAACATAAGGTAAAAGTCTTGCATTAAATAAAATCACGTCAGATTTAAGCAGAATAAATTAGAGGTTTTGAATTCTTGTGAGTTGGATATTTTCATTTATTTATTCCTTCTTTCTTGGGCATCAGTAGTAATTTTAGTTAATTCCTCCTCTTATTACCCGGTTTTACTTTTTATTCCTTTCCCTTTCCATACATTCGAAGACTAAATAAAGGCTACACAAGACATGTGGAGAGAGAGAGAGAGAGAGAGAGAGAGAGAGAGAGAGAGAGAGAGAGAGAGAGAGAGAGAGAGAGAGAGAGAGAGAGAGAGAGAGAGAGAGAGTGTGTGTGAGTGAGTGAGTCTGCGTCATTACTTCTCCGAAAAGAAAAAGAAAAAAAAGATGCGAAGAAAAAGGTTCCAGTCTGGTTGGCCACTTTACTTCCGCAGGTGAGCTCTCAAAAAAGTGGCCCTCGCGTGCAGGTAGAGGGCGACACCTGTAATTTCCGGCTCCCTTTTGTACAGCGACGCACGTATGTAGGTATACTTTCCCTTTCGCCCTTTCGCGGGTTACTTGTTGGCAAAGAAGTGTCACGGAGAAACCAGCCTTACGATGACACCTATTCATTAAAGCGTCACACAATCATACACAAGGCATCACCACAGGCCAGGGTTGAGGCGCAGGCGGGAATCATGCGTGTTTTGAGGTGAAAGTAGGGAAATAGAAGAAATTACAAAAAAATAAAACAAGACAATGAATAGAAATCTTTGGTGGATGAAATTATTGTCGAGTCCACGCCGCCCCGATACAGTGCGGCTCGCTGTGAACAAAGGGAAGATGAGCACAAAAGATCCATAAAAAGGGACGAGGTACGAATAGTTCCGTGAAGTGGTTGGTGTCGGGCCTTTATGGGACTCGTTAATCATCCGTCTGCCTCCCTCCTTCCCCTACACACACACACACACACACACACACACCATACTGAGGAGATTAAAAGGCGCACAAAGCAGCCACAAATAGGAGCCCATGCTACGAAATCTTTGGCTATGAGTTAGTACGTAACAATTACCAACATTAGAGGAGAGAGAGAGGAGATGAATATGCTGATGCCATTGAAACGTGTCGAAGATAAAGAAAAGGTTGGTATTAAGGAGTGTCCACGTGGTTCACAGAGCAGGGGTTCTCAGGCTTTTAAAAGGTTTGAAGACATTTTGGATAACTCTCTCAGACCTGCTCGGAGACTGGCATCTAAGTGAGCTTGTTTTTACTTTATCGTTTTGTTGTTCTTGGCCAATTTTCCCCTCTTACATAAAAAAATAAGAGAAAGGGGTGTTTTGAACATTGTTGAGGGATCTTTGCAATAATATAGTGCAATAATAAACTACAAATGTGACATCAGAATGGCTGGTGATTCGCAGCGGTACATATACAAGGTTTAAGGATCACCAGGACACATATCAGGAAAAACATTGCAATGAAGTATATACGAGAAAATTCAAAGAAAAATGAGAAAAAAATA
>CM035199.1:351188-361415 GCA_020233015.1 Callinectes sapidus | reverse complement strand
CCCCAACAGGTCATCCTTCTCCGCATTTCTCTGTCACACCCGCCACTTGCACGTCTTCTTCCACTGCATCCATAAAACGATGTAAAAGAATATTACTCGTGACTGGGGTTCAAATGTCAACTTCTAGGACAAATCGCCCAACTTTTTATAGTCTTCTTTAATAATCTTCTCGAGAGCAGTACATCAGACGTCTTCTTCTCCCTCCAATTCTTCTTCTTCTTCTTACTCTTATTCTTATTCTTATTCTTATTCTTATTATTATTTCTCTCACACAATCAGTCCAACTCTCTAATGCAAAAGTTAACCATATTCTCAATCATTCATGCCTTTCTCTTATAAACTCTGGAACTCCCCTCCTGTATTTCCAACTTCCTATAACTTGGCTTCATTTAAGAGGAAGATTTCAAGACATTTATCCTTCCCCCTCTCTTTTGGGGGCTAACTCTTTCGAATCTGCAAGTAAACTGGCAGATTAATGGGCTTTTTTATTGTGTTATGTTGACCTTGGCCAGCTTTCCCCTCTTACATAAAAAAAGCACCAGAAACATCACACAATACAACAGAAGACACCACAACACACCACACCACACAATACACAACAAAAGACAACATAGTACAGAAACACAACCAAAAACACACCACACCATACCACACCACACTGCACAGGAGACAACATACCACAGCAATACAACTAAACAATCACACCTGCCAGGAAAGTATGAACCATAATTGAGACTATTGGAAGGAAAAATGATAAATCAACTTTATGGAAACAGAATAAGGAAATTAGATATACGATGAGAAAGAAAAAAAACTGGAAAGTATGGATATCTGATATGATATCTAGAGATACCAGGAAGATTAGAAAAAATACACGGAAAACAGTGATTAGGGAAAGCAAACATACAAGGAAAACACTGAAACATGAGAATAAGAGAAATAATTGAAGACATAAGACAAAAAAAATAATAGAACAGAGTAACTTCAGCCAACAAGAATACAAGAAAAAAAGAAAAAGAAAACGAAAAGGTACTGAACTAGGAAAACAACTATGAAAATTTAGAGATATAAGCTTAGTTAGAATCAACACTATTACGGAAGAAAAATCCTGCAAGGTATAATCTGAAATCAACATTATGCAAGAGGAAAAACGTGATTAACCGAAGCAGGAAAATGAGGAAAGGAGAGCGCATGGTTAAGAAAGTAAAAACGTATAGCGATATTGCACCACTGAATCAGAGAGAGAGAGAGAGAGAGAGAGGGGGGGGAATGGTTCCAGGTCGAACGAATGGAAGTTTAAATGAAATTGAACAAATTAAGACCGAGAGATGAAGGAAAGAAAACAGAATAAAAGATAATGAATGATGAAGAGGAAAGAGGATTCAGGGAAGAGTGAGAGGGAAGGGAAGAGAGAAAGGGGAGGAGTGAGAGTGAGGACTTAAGAAGAAAAAAGGTGAATGGGAGAGTGAGAGTGTGAGGAAGTGATGAGTAAGAGAGAGAGGGAGAGGTGGAGGGAAGAGGGTAGAGGTGGGGGAGAGGTGATGTAAAGGACGAAAGGGGAAGGAAGTGTGAGGAATTTAGGTGAGAGTGAGAGCTGAGTGAGAGTCGGGCTATCACTCATTATCTGGCCCCAATAACCTTAACGGGGCACAACACACACACACACACACACACACACACACACACACACACACACACACACACACACACCCTATCGTCAGCTTTCTTAAGTCGCTGACTGGCCTGTGTGTGTGTGTGTGTGTGTGTGTGTGTGTGTGTGTGTGTGTGTGTGTGTGTGTGTGTTTGGAGAAATTGTTTGGAAAGCCTACCACGAGTCTATATCACAATACCTAGACATTGTAAAGCAAACATATCATCATCATCATCATCATCATTATTACCATCATCATCACCATCATGCTCTCCACGGACATGAATATAAGTTAGCTCTTTAAAATATCAATGTGCCAGTATATTTCATTTACATTCTTTTATAAACAATCTCTCTCTCTCTCTCTCTCTCTCTCTCTCTCTCTCTCTCTCTCTCTCTCTCTCTCTCTCTCTCTCTCTCTCTCTCTCTGGTTCAGTGATACAATATCGCTATACATTTCTACGTTCTTATGCATGCGCTCTCCTTCCTTAATCACATCCAAAAAAAAAAAATGCAAGATTGCAGATTCTAAGAAAGAAAAAAAACAAGGATGTATTTACGAGAAAAATGTGTAAATACTAGTAATGTGGACGCGTTGATATGCAGAGAGGGTTGGGGGGGGGGCATGCGGACTAGGAGGAGGTTGTTTATTTATTGCTAATTACAAGACTATCCAGAGCTTGCTTGATTACTGTTAATGATAGATAAATACAGTCATTGCTTTGCTGCTGTTAATTGTAAGGGAATAATGATAAATAGATCTTGGCAACAATTCTGCCTTTTTAAAGATTAGATATAATACAACATAACATAAGGAGGTGAATTCGAAGTCTGTTACTTCAATATAGTGGATTCAGCTGAACACGGGTACTACGCGGGGCTCCTTGTTAGTGTTCAGCGAAGGATGAAGGACGAGTAAAGGATTAAGGAAGCTGAGGATGAATGAGGCCGTGGAACTAATTTTTGCACTCTTCTACTACCTCCATCACTGTCACCATCACCACATCCACCACCATCACTAGTGTCAAATCAACTACCACTACTACCACCAAAACTTAGATACAGCGACTTCCACCACCATCACCACCACACAGCAAGCATCACTTGCACCGCCTCACGAGCGACACGCTCCACCTTCCCCGGAAGTACTGCGTGTTGTAATACTATCCCCGCCCCACGCCCTGCCTGTCCCTAAGGGAGGGGCGTCGCGGCGGTCAGTATTAAGACGATAAAATTACCGGCAGTAACCTTATCCACCCAGGGCTCCACCCCATTCCTCCCCGTCTCGTCCTGTCCCGCCCAGTACTGTGGCTGGCACTCTGCCGCGCTGCCATTCAGGCGTGATAGGTGTGCGTACTCAGGCGCGCACACACAGCACACAGCAGCGCCACGTACATCACGCCAGCACGCTCGTCACCACCACACACTGCAGTGTCACCACCTCCCCTGCACTCCCTTCAGTCATTAAAACATTCGTCGCTGCGGACAGGATTCGAACCTGTGCGGGCAGAGCCCAATGGATTTCGAGTCCATCTCCTTAACCACTCGGACACCGCAGCCATGCTAATACGGATGGAAGCTTGCTTCAGATTCATCGCGCGTCACCTGAGACAAGCGATATGTTATCAGCTCGTGGTACACCGTTATAGATAAAGTCTGCTGCTGATGATGATGTTTGGGGATAGAGGAGTTTTACTAACAGGTGTTGAGTGCCCCTGAAGCACACAAACCACCCACACAGCCTTAATCTGACAGTGTCGCCTCACCCACCCCACACATCATGACTGCCATCCACCCCCAGCCAGCCTCATCCACACCAGCCACAACCACACAGTTTCCAGGCTCCAGGCGCCGCGTCTTACCACATTAAGTCCGCTAAGTCGCACAATGAGGCAGAATTTCATGTCTCGATTGATTTGCAGCACAAGAATGGCTCCCGACCGCAAGACGCCCCCGCGGGGACCGAGGCGAGGAAGCAAGGGCGGCAGTGCTGAGGTAATGGTGAGAGTCGGGTGGCGCCCCAGGGAAGACTACGTCTCTGTGGTGGGAGTGTTTTCTGGCCCATCAGGAAGCAATGTATCGCAGAGCGTTTATTAGACCGTAAATTTGTGACAATGTGAATGTACTATAAGAAACCAGTGAGATGAGCTAAAGGAGTTAAACAAGGGCGCTCTTAATAACACAGAGTGATGTTAAAGATAATGATGATGATGATGATGATGATGACTTCCTAACCTTAATTGATCGTTTACTGACGTCATCTCGATCTCTCCAGTTTCCCTTTTGGCCTAACTCATAATGATGGCGGTCGTGGTGATTCAAGTTATCATTTTTGCTCAGGTCAGCTCGATCTCTCTAGCCTTCCCTCGACTCACTAAGTGCCTGCCTGGTTGCCTGACACACTACGGTGACGCAACACTAGGAATTGCTGCCACACCACCACCACCACCACCACCTCGCCTCTGATGCGCCATAGCTTTCACAACACTGCCAGTGAACATGCTCGGTAAGTGTAGTGAAGTGAATAGTATGGACTTTAAACACCAAAATATGAACCTATTACGCGGTGCACTGATGTAGCTCTTATGGTTATTCACTTCAATTCCACACATGAAGATTATTACTTAAAATTTTCAACTTTCGCTCAAAATAATTAATGGCAGCCTCCCAACACAAGCTTACCTAACATGACGTAATTCACCCCTCTTAGTCTTTGCAGGGAGGGACTCGGGAGACCTTAGGGGTGGAAGACTCAGGGAGGACCTAAATACTCTGAAACTTCCAAAAATATTGAATAATTTAACATAGATAAGTTCTAGCAAGCGGAATTTATATTTGGAGAACTTGGTGAATGGTTTACAACTAGATTACGTACATACCGTAAGGCTTCGAAGAATAAGATAACGTTGGGTAAGTGAATTGATTTGACCTAAACTAACGTATAACATTGTATTCCAGTCCTCTTTAAAAGGAATAACTGTGATGTCTAATCCCCACGAAAATAGACACCTGGACCAATAGAAAACGTTGGACAAATCAGCTTACTCAACCTAATATTTACCTAAACACATTTATTCAGTTATACATCCATACAGAAAATAATTAGGATTCTGATCTTTACGCCATCTACAGACCACACAAAAAGAACACATCGTTGCTTTCTTTAACCTATCCTGTTTTAAGGTAAGTTAACCTAACCTATGTTATTCTAATACATTGAAAAGTAATAATAAATAAATAGAATAAATTAATAAAGATTGACCTAAATTAACACAGGCTTATATAAACAAGACACGACAGCCAAGAAAGAAAGAAAGAAAGAAAGAAAAAGAAACAGTACTTGTATCACACTGACAGGGGAAGATCAATGCATGTCTGGCCCGCATTATCAGGTCACCCTAAAAATGGAAAGGAAAAAGTGAAGTCCTGGCTCGCTGCACCAACACGGCGGCGGGTCATGACGGTACGTGCGCTCCTCGGAAAGTCTTACCTCAACCTGATTCCTTTTTTGCTACGGTGCTTCTCGACCTCCGCTTTATTTTTCGCCGTCGAGCCTCGCATGAAAAGTGAAGTGGTTTTCCTTTCAGGCCCGACCCATGAGGATAGGAAGAAGAACCGGTGTGTGTGTGTGTGTGTGTGTGTGTGGGCGGGCTGGGGGAAGGAGGGAGGGAGGAATGACTGCCATGGGGTTAAAGAACAGAAGGTGAAAACACCCCAGTTATTTATATAATTATGTGTAATTTTGATACCGACCTGCTTTAGAGAGAGAGAGAGAGAGAGAGAGAGAGAGAGAGAGAGAGAGAGAGAGAGAGAGAGAGAGAGAGAGAGAGAGAGTATAGTTACTCGTTCTCATCAAACTATTATGCACCACAATCATGCACGTATAAAAATGTGAGTTAAAACAGCCCCGCGCCATGTAAAGGCTACAGTCATAAACCACCGTGAATTCCTCATACCAAACCCTCCTCATGACGCCTCCTCCTCTCCCAAACAGAACGACCTTCGCCACACAAAGGATAACCATAAACATTCCTGCGATGCAAGACTCGGTTCATATAGTACAATTAAAGAATCATATCCGGAAGAGAGATAGATAGATAGATAGAGAGAGAGAGAGAGAGAGAGAGAGAGAGAGAGAGAGAGAGAGAGAGAGAGAGAGAGAGAGAGAGAGAGAGAGAGAGAGAGAGAGAGAGAGAGAGAGAGAGAGAGAGGTGGTGGGGGGGAAGACAAACACTGAGACGCTTGAGGGGGCATTAGAAGAGGAGGTAAGAAGGCAGGTAATTGAGTGTAAAGAGCGAATATTAGGACTCTTGGGTGACACTCTTGCTAATTAAGGAGCGATTAAGGCCACCGTCTGTGTGTGTGTGTGTGTGTGTGTGTGTGTGTGTGTGTGTGTGTGTGTGTGTGTCTGAGTTTACATAAATCTTGTTACGAAACTCGACCTGTCCGTTTAAACTTAAATATAATTTTGGCGTGTATGTATGTGTGTATGTATGTATGTATGTATGTATGTATGTATGTATGTATGTATGTATGTATGTATGTATGTATATATGTGTGTTTGTGTGTGTGTGCTTTTGACGTGGTATGAGAGTTTCTGCTCCAGAGTTATATGTGGCTTTTCAAAATTTAGGATTTACAGAAAGTTATGAAAGTCGAAAGTTTCGCAATTTAGGACACACACACACAAACACACACACACACACACACACATAACCACACTCTTTACTTTCCTTTCCCTCTTTAGTAAACCTTCACTAGGCAAGACAAAAGTGACTAATTTGTATCTCGCGGGGAAAGGAGGAAGGGAGGAATCAGGGGTGGAAGAGATCAAATTAGGGATTTCTTCCTTTCCTACCCGCAGCATCCATCCCACGAGTGTCCTTAGCGAGCTGCGGCGCGGACACATCATCTGTTCCCGCCACACTCTTGGGGTTACACAAAAATGTTACCCAGGCGATCGACACCAAGAAGAGAAGAGCGAAAAGACTCGACCCACTTTTTTTTTTTAACAATCTGGCCTTTTTATGGGAATTAATTGGAATTTATGGGAATTTATGTTACCGGGGCGATCGACACCACGAGGACAAGACTCGACCCACTTCTTTTTTTCTTTATTTTTTTTTTTTTTTATTTAAACAATCTGGCCTTTTTATAGGAATTTATGGGCTAAAGGAGACCCCCGAATGGAGACCTCCTATCTGAAACCCCACCCATTTGGGAACCGTTACCCCGAGTGGACGCCCAATCACCACTCAGACCCTAGCCAGGATTCGAACCCATGCGCTCCGGGATCCCAAGGCCTCCAGAGCGCAAGCGGTTCCACTGTACCACTCTGGAAGGCAAACGCGTCTTCCTCAATGAGCTGTGGCTGTTTTCAAAGGCCAAAGTGATGCCTGACTCAAGTTTAGTGTGGGGTTTCTCTCTCTCTCTCTCTCTTTTTACTTGTTCGAAATCCTTGTTAACATTTTGAACATGAAAGACAATAGAGCTTTTTTTTATCTATACTGTGAGTCATAATCATTGTATCGTAGTTCATCTTTTTTAATATTATTCTCTATGGGGTTTAGATATTACTCTCGTGTGGGGTTTCTCTCTCTCTCTTTTAGTACGTCAAAGGATAAGGAAAGTAAAGAGACTCTGAAGTGTTTGCCTTGGAGGGGGAAGGGTCACACGTGCATGTCAGGTTAGCAGCGCCCTCCGTCACCCTCACACAGCACAACACACCACAGCACACCACAGCACAGCCTATTGCTCCCCGGGGACAGGAATGCAGTGCGCTAACTATTGCAGCGCTACACCTGACCAGGGACTCTGAAGGGCGCGGCTTTGAACGCTCCCAAGTTTTTGTTGAAGAGAAGTAGAAATTTGACTCTCTATTTTATGTTCGTTGTCTAAAAAAAAAATAATAAATAAATAAATAAATAAAAGAAATAAAATAGGTCAGTATCTTATCGCCAATGTATAATGTGTTGTGTTAGATTTGCTGGTGATTGTTATAAGTAATTTTTCATGATTGTTTTAGACGTTTGACTGCTATGAAGTGAGTAATGACAATGTAAATCAATGCATACCACCTCCATTGAATGTTATTTGGGATTCTGAAGGTGATTTTTCTTTTTTTTTCATGATCCTAGTGACAGTTTTTGAATGAGTCGGCGCTGTCAAGGTAAAGAAATACAAAAGAGAGAAAAAAAAAAGGAAAAGTATGAGGCGGAAAATGGAGAACAGGAAACAACAAGGAAGATAAAAATAAAAGCAAATATTAAAAAAGGGAAAAAAAAAACAGGAAAAAAAATACAAAACAACAGAAGCAGATGATGAGGACAGACAAAGGAAGGACAGAAATAAAAAAGATAAAGAAGAAACAAAAAAACATGGACGAATTGGAAAAGAAAAGTGACAAGAGGCAAAAAAATGAATGATGAACAACGAAGCAGGAATGAAAGAATTAAAAAAAAAAAAGCCACCAAAGAGAAAAATAACAAACTGAGGGAAAACAGGAAATGAGAGAGAGAGAGGGAGATAAAGAGATGACAATGAGGGAATGGAGAATACGAGAAAGGAGATTAAAGAAGAAACAAACGAGGAATGAGGGAGAAAGACAAGAGGGAGAAGCGAAGAGAAAAAGAAAAGACACGTGTACAGGAAGGAGGAGGAGGAGGAGGAGGAGGAGGAGGAGGAGGATAACAGGCACATTAGAAAGATTACATAACTCAAGTTGCAGCGTAGAGTAGCATAACAACCCGCTGCGTCACACACTGCAATTTTCGTCCTGTGTTCCTTCTACGGTGAACAAGACACGCTGAGAATAAAGAAGCTCGTGAGGAAGGCAAAGAGAAGGACACAAGGGTCCCTCACACTACTGTCAAGAGCTTTCCTTCCCTCACTTCCCTCCTCTTCCCCTTCCTTACCCTCTTGTTTCTCCTCTGTTCCTCCTCCTTCCCTCACTTTTCTCCTCCTCCTCTTCTTCTTCCTTTACCCTCTTGTTTCTCCTCCTTGTTACCTTGTTCTCCTTCCTCCTCACTTCCCTCCTCTTTCCCTTCCATATCCTCTTGCTTCTCTTCCTTGTTTTCCTTCCATCCCTCATTTCCCTCCTCTTCCCTTTCCTTACTTTCTTGTTTGCTCTTCCTTTCCTTCACACTCTTGTTTTTTGAGCTTTCCATTCCTTACCTCTCACGGATTTTCCTTCCTTGCCCTCTTGTTTCTCCTCCTTGTTCCCTTGTTTTCCTTCTTCCCTCACTTCCCTCCTCTTTCCCTTCCTTTACCCTCTTGTTTCTCCTTGTTCCCTTGTTCTCCTCCTTCCCTTACCTTCCTTACCCTCTTGTTTATTTTCCTTGTCTCTCCTCCGTTCCTCACTTCTCTCCTCTTCCCTTTCCTTACTCTCTTGTTTCCCTCCTTTCTCATATCTTGTCTACGCGCCCACTACCTCTACACAAAAGCAGTATGAGGTTTTGTATTTCATTGGGTAAATCTATGTTGAGATTTCTGTTTCCAATGTCCCTCCAATTCATCCCCATATTGTTTTTTTTTTTTTCTTTTTTCACTTCCATAAGCTTATATTTACCACGTCCCACATCTCTTTCTTCTCTCTTATATCTTGCCTACGCGCCTACTACTAGTCAGAGATTCTTCTTCCATTAGGTAAATTTATGCTGAGATTTCTGTTATCCTATGCCCCTCAATTCACGCCCACGTTGTTCCGTCTTGTTTTGTTTTGTTTTTTCACTTCCATAACCTTACATTCACCCCCCATACTTTTTCTTCCTATCCTATATCTTGCCCACGCGTCCGCTACCTCCACACAAAAGCAGTCCGAGATTTTTGTTCCATTAGGTAAATTTATGCCGAGATTTCTGTTATCCAATGCCCTTCAATTCATCCCCATATTGTTTTTATTTCACCTCCATAAGCTTACATTCATCCTCCTCCCCTTCCGCCCCAATTTTTCCCTCCCCTTTTTATAGGTACTTCTGTTGAGATTTCTGTTATTCGATGCTCCTCAATTCACGCCCATATTGTTTTTCTTCACTCCGTAAGCTTACAATCACCCCCTCCCTCCCAGCGTAATTATTATCCTCCTCTATTAAATCTTGCCTATACGTCCACTACCTCTACGCGGATGCAGTTATTTTTGTTCCATTAAGAAAATTTATGTTGAGATTTCTGTTATAAAATGTTCCTTAGTTATCGCCCATATTGTTTTCTTCATTCCCATAAGCTTATAGTCACCCCCCCCCCCTCCCACACCACCACCGCTACCTTTTCCTCTTCTTTCTTATATCTTGCCTACACACCTGCTCTTTCTCCACAGTCCCGCATCACACAATTGCATCACACACCAATGGTTCTCAAGATATTATGAAACGACTTGAACTCTATTTTTTTTTATTCTTTCATTTTTATACGTAAGCTTCCTACAATACACTTTTTTTCTTTTCACTCGTCCTCCTTTTCCTCCCTCTTGTTCTTCGGCTCCTCCTCCTCCTCCTCCTCCTCCTCTTTGAACTACTTTGCTCAAACTTTTCCACCTTTCCTTCGTCTCCTTCCAAATTTCTCCTCTTAAACGTTGTCCT
>CM035199.1:168794-171294 GCA_020233015.1 Callinectes sapidus | reverse complement strand
AAGTGTACCGAATGTTATTGGGAGAAACAACAGTGGTGGTGGTGATGAAGGAAAGGTGTACTTGTATTCCACCACCACCACCACCACCACAACCATCACCACTACTACTACTGCTACTGCTACATACAAGACGTAGGAAGGACAGTGTGTGTGTGTGTGTGTGTGTGTGTGTGTGTGTGTGTGTGTGTGTGTGTGTGTGTGTGTGTGTTCGGCCTTGCGACGGCAAAACAAAGGGCACATCACATTGAGGAACACACACGCGCACGCACGCACGCGCACACACACACACACACACACACACACACACACACACACACCGTCATTAATCCCTCTCCAACGCCTATTGATTACTAACACAACCATTTTCCCTCATCACGTCCAATTTTCACACCCATAATCCAATCAGCCATTCACGATAACGCTTCCCTTTCATCCCCATCACTCTTCTCATCTTCACTGCAGCATCACCTTACCCTCCCCTGCCCTGCCCTGCCCCTCACCGCACATTCCATCCCCCTCCCACCCTCTCCTAAGCCCCCAGCAGCCCACGCCCCTCCCGCCAGGCACTCTCGGCCCCTGTGTTATGCGGGCTGCTGCTCTGCCCACCCTGACCTCGTGTTCTGAAGGTCAAGGTGAGAAGAGGCAAGGCGAGGCGAGGCAAGGAGAGTGGCGCTACTGTGTTGAAATGAGTTAGCGCCGTTTGTTTGTGTGTATATGGAAAGGAAAGTGATATTTTTGTGATTGTACGTAATTATAAGACACACATGCTTCCCCTGACCCAATTCGGCAAGTTAAATTAAAGCGAACGAGTAAAATTGAGTGACTATTAGAGAAGTATTTATTGACACCCAGAAAAACCGTGTGAGAGTGGGTGTATATAAAGAAAAAAAAAATAAATAATAATAATAATAATAATAATAATAAAGGGGCCTAAGAAGTGAGATTTCCGACCCTCTTTACAGAAGTATGCCTGCTCATTTCCCTCATTTCAATACCACCACCGCTACCACTACCACAATGACCACCTTCCCCCCCTCTCTCCTCCCGACCCAAGCCTTCCTTCCCGCCCATTCTCACACCCACACCTCATGCAGGGACGATCAGCTGATGACCCCGATAAGCTCCCGCACGCTGCCGCCACAATGGGCCACGCTAATGATATGATGATAAGAAAAACAAACTTCACGGCCCGCCAATATTTACGCGGCGCTGAGGGAACGAGCTTCAGTGTTTGTCGCCGCAGCATCGGGCTCTCATTTCCATGTCAATGCGCTCCGGTGAACAGCAATGAATAATGAACAGGTGTGTGTGTGTGTCAGTTTGGCTAAGTAACGCAGGTGATTTATAATATGGTCATCTCATTACCTTAGGTTAGGTTATCTGTATTTCACACTTGGCGAAAGGGTTAATAAGTAATGTTAATTTTAATGATTAGAGAACAAGTGAGATAAACGTGTCAGATGTTAATTATAATGCTGTTAATCCCTTCAGTACTGGGAGGCATTTTCATATTAATTATGCTTATTTGTCGATTTTATACAGCTTCAGAAACTCATTTGGGGATGCAAATAATACAGACTCTGGCCATTAATATTCTGACCTCCGTAGACCCTTATGTCAGTAAAATCGTCTAATAATACCCAAACTCAAGTTGAAAACGTCCCAGTACTGAAGGAGGTATGACACGTTAGTATTTCAGTCCAGTGATCAAAACTTTTATTTCTCACTTTGGATAAAAATTGGGGTGAATATCAATGAATAATGAACAGGCGAGAGAGAGAGACAATCAAGGTGACGGCCAAACCATCATCTCTCGTCATTACCTCCACCGGCTGGTCAAACTTCATTTCTCACTGAACGAAAAGCTATAAAAATTCATTCAAATAAACAAAACTTCACATCTCACGTAACAAAACGAAACGCGGCAACAATCCACAGAAAACGGAGTGGAACGCGTCAATACAGGTGAGCAGCGCAGGTGTGACATTAACGAGGTGTCCATTTAAAGATTAGCCATCCAGCGTACACAGGATAAAGTGTGCAGGTACAACTAGGTAATCACTGTCCACTTACGCCCCACTTATGCATCCATTTGTTGATGTTTTCCTTGCCTAGTGAGATAGAAGCTTCACTAACTGCTGCCTTTACATCACATACGCTGTTTCTGTTATTTCCATCTTCCTATGACTTGAATTTATTGAAGAGGGAGATTAGTTTAGTGTAGTTGGAGAGAATGAAAGATAGAAAATATGTAATAGATGTACTAAATAAGTAAGCCTAACCAGTTTACATTGACCACCACCAGTTAAAAAAAACCTATCTATGTTCCCTTATACATTTGGACGGATCACGTCTGAAATCAACACAAAAACACACAAATATCAAGTAAAATGAAATAAAATAAGAGAAAAAAACACAAACGAAACACTATCTCTTGACACACACACACACACACACACACACACACACACACACACACACACACACACGAAGACGCACG
>CM035199.1:151294-163794 GCA_020233015.1 Callinectes sapidus | reverse complement strand
TGTCAAGAGTGTTTCTTCAGTTAATGATATAATCTTGTCATTCTGCCTCCAAAATTGTAAAAAAAACTATAAAAAAATAAAGGTCTTTTGAAGTAGTGGAAATGAAGCACATAAGTGTTTAAGAATACGAGCCAGAGGAGAGGAGAAACAGCGTAACAAGTTTATGGAAGAGGATGATATGTGGAAATAGGCTGAGGTGTTTACATAGGGACTGCCACGAATAGGTCTAACGGCCTCTTTTTTTATGTAGGAGGGAGGCAGGCGGCCAAGGCAACAAAAATCAAACAAAAAAAGCCCACTGTAGTGCCGGTCCCTGGAAAGTTCACATTAATGAGCCAAAAGAATGGGATAAGTGTCTTGATACCTCTCTCTTGAAACAGTTCAAGTCATAGGCAGGTGGAAATATAGAAGCAGGGAGAGAGTTCCAGAGTTTACCAGCTTCCCTCACTTTCTTATGTTCTTAGAACGCAGTAGATAGAAAGGAAGGCGGAGGAGACGGTCCTTCGCTTCGGTATCTGCAGTAGTTGGGGACGTGGGACCTGATAAATCTATCGGACAAACACCTGGGGAATAACCTGCACAAATACGACGCCGATAGGGGTTAGGGGACAAGCAGGACAGCCTTGTAGGGCACGGCGTCCCTTATACAGACTGATACCGCCACTTATATTCTACCTGTGACTGTCCACGCCTCGGGAACACGGCGTGGGTAACTAACACTGTCCTGCGCTCATTACAAAGGCAAGAAGCAACAGACGTGGTTCAAATAGTAAGACTTCAAGCAAATGTACCCACCCATGTTGATGAAGAGACGCTTGAGTTGACACAGAGGATAGATAGACACACACACACACACACACACGTATCTCCCGTTAGGACCACCATCTACTACCTCCTGGCTATACGGAAATGGCCGTCAAAACAAACAAGATAACGGCCGTGGTAGCAGTCGTAAAGAAAAGGGGAAAAAAGGCATATAAGGAGTTAAAAGACAAATAACAAAGAAAATAGATAACACACACAACACGCGTCAGTAAAACAGTAACCACGCAAACAACGATAAAGTAAAAAACAACAAAACAGAAAATACACAACTACACGGAACTGGCAACTAAATGAAGAAAAACACTTAAAACAACAAATAAAACAAGGCAGACGCTTAAACCAGGCTGGGCTAAACACGTTCTAGCCTCCACATCTCTCACAGCTACTACAACCTTTACGGGGCTGTTTTATAAGGGGCACAGGGAGGGGGAGAGGGGGAAGACGAGGCCATAGTAAGGAATGGAGAGGGAATGGTAGAAGAGTTGGGAGGAAGGGAAGGGAAGAGGTGGGAGGGGGCAAGACGTGCTGTAGCAAGAGAGAGAGAGAGAGAGAGAGAGAGAGAGAGAGAGAGAGAGAGAGAGAGAGAGAGACGAATAAACTGAATGGAATGTGGCAATGCAAGTTTTGATGCAACTCATACTACTACTAATACAGCCTACATCTTTACATCATGCATTAATAATAATAATAATAATAATAATAATAATAATAATAATAATAATAATAATAATAATAATCACTCAATACTCTCTCCACACAAAATATAAAAAACAGAGAGAGAGAGAGAGAGAGAGAGAGAGAGAGAGAGAGAGAGAGAGAGAGAGAGAGAGAGAGAGAGAGACCCACACCTCACACCACCAAGGCTACCAAACACACACACACACACCTTTATGTAAATCGTTGTAAGGCGGCAAGCAGGTAAAGCACATGTAAAGACACCTCCAACAAACCTTTACCTACCTCAATAGTATAATTATATAGTGAGCCCCAAGAACACACCCAATATGAACCTACAATGTGGATGAAAAAATAACTTGATAAGAGGAAAAGGGCAAGGAGCAACAGTGAGAGTGAGAGTAGAAGGCAGGCAATAAGGGAGAACAGTAGTGAGAGGACAAGTAGTAGCAATAAAGGAGGGTAAGAGAAGTAGTTAAGAGTAGTTTGCATTTGTAACTACTTCAATTTCCTCGAGAGTATACAATTTAGTGTGCGAGGGGATTAATATTCTTATCTATCTGTTCAATGAATCGTAACAACCATGGGAGTCTTTATTATGCATTCACTGCCTCTCTAATACAAGTTACAAATACCCTTCCTCCTAACATTATTTCTAAGACGAAAAAACAAAGGTTAGTATTTCCATTAACAAGATTCTCATCCCTTTCAAAATGTTTTTTTTTTTTTCAAACGTTTGAACAAGAGTCAACCTGTGTGTGTGTGTGTGTGTGTGTGTGTGTGTGTGTGTAATGCCCGCAGGCTGAGGTCATATCCCAGGGTCGAATCGTCTACCATCACTGCCCTGCGGCAAGGAAACACACACACACACACACACACACACACACACACACACACACACACACACACACACACACACACACACCGAACAACGGCCCCCTTGTTGGCGAGAGGGAAATACATAAAGATGGAGAAAGAAAGTAGGTGAAGACACAGAAAACAGAAAAAACAGACGAATCATAAGGAATCAGTTCGTACAAATGTGAAACGAAAAAATACAACTGGCAACATGAAAAATTCCAGCAAGTGAACGATGAGTAAAGAAACAACCAACAGACATTGAATAGTTTGTTAATCAATGGTAAGAGCGCCGCATGCTGAACCATCCACCTTGAAGGAACGATCTGTGGTGGTGGTGACGGCGGCGGCGCTGAGGTGGTGGTGTGAGGAACCGTGGTGTGTATGCTGGAGATGAGGTGGGGAGGTGGATTGGCGCGCTGGCGGAACAGGACAAGGGAAGAGGGAGACAGGGAGGGTGGTGGGAAGGAGAGAGAGAGACAGAGGGAGGGAGGCGCCAAGGGGTGGTAATGGTGGTGGTGGTGGCGTGGGTCTCGGCCCCTCCGCGCCAGGCAACACTTACTGCATCTTCCTCCACCACGCCACCGCCACCACCACTCACTCCACCCCGTTCAATACACAGGCGGCACAGTTCTGATGCAGCACTCAAAACACTGATAGAAGCACCGCTGCCGTCCACACCACACCGCCACACACCACCACCACTACCACCACCGTCACACGCCCCTCAGGCCAGCTTTACTCAACGTCCAGCCAACGCGCATTATCCTAGCTCGCCCCGCACGGCTCAGCAGACAGCAGCAGGCGGCGGTGGCCCTGGGTCTGGAGTGGCTTGCCTTGCCAAGAACAAACACGCTGTTTCTCGCCAGTTACGTACTGATGGAAATAAACAATAGCGCAGACATGCTACGTCAGCATCAACACGAGACGTACATCGCGGCGTGCTGGCGTGCGTCATGCCTCTTTCTTGCGTTGGTTTCTTGGCCGGGCACAGCACTGTGGGTTTATGCAACATTACACACGACACACACGAGTGAAACGGACACTGGGTGGGTGGGGGAAGCGGGCAACCACACCACGCAGCCTTCGCCTCCCCGAGCTTTGTTCCTACACCAGCCAGGGTCAGGGGCTTAGGGCTGCCTCAAGTATAGCCTCCTGCAGCCGACAGCCCGACAGCCGAGCGTACAGACAGCCTCGCTGGTGCGCACAACGGCGGCCCGCGAGACGACGGGTACTTTTTTTCTCTCACGGACACCGAGCCGCGGCGTGCGTCGCAAAGGTCCAATGCTGACCCAAAATATCTTTGTGAAGGAGGCGCCGCGGGCCGAGGGAGGTAAGGCTGAGCAGACGTACGTACACCTCACCGAGCCTGGCGGCCTGCCTGCTGCTGCTGCCGCGGTTGTCCAAGTCCAATACTTACTGGATAGTAGGCGGGGGGGACCTGCGGAGGCAGGGGGAAAACGCTGGAAGCCCACAGCTTGCCGGTTTGTTAAGAACCTCACGGAATAAAACAGAGCCACGAAGTAGTGGCTGGACTAGAGGGTGAGTATTGCCGGACACAGAGCGTGGCTGCACACAACACACTGAGCACAGTCACTGGCGGAGGGAGCTGCTCTCACCCGATCAATGGACGCACCCCACACTCCTCCGCTCGGGAAGTAGAGCCACAATACCAACACCACTCGTTCTGTCTAAAAATACGATATTCAGGCAAAAGAGTGTTGGCATTAACGTCTCTGAAACACGGTACAAATCGCAGGCCAATATGTAATACATATAAAAATGGGTCACTTGTCCCAAACGTTTATCTAGGCAGCGATGCATGGGTCGTACGGCAGGCAGCGGCGCGCCGGGAACCTTACAGACAGTTGGCAGCGTTGGGAAAATCTGTAGTCCACTGGTTTCCAAGGATGCTTCTATTAACAACGCTAAGATAACCTGTGCTCCGCGGACCGTCTTTGCGAAGCTCAAAACACACCAATAAAAGCTACCACAGGGCCAGGCAGGAAGAGGCTGGAGAGTCTCCTTCTTCGCCTCCTGCAGTATTTAAAGAGCAAACCCACCTTTAAATCCCCGATCCGCATGCTTTTACCATCACAAGAATTAGAAGTCTTTCATTAATAAGTGGAAAGAGAAGCATGAACCCCGCGATGGGCCTTCAGGTGGAAGAGAAGAGACGGGGAGGCAGAGGCAGAAGAATGGAAGGGAGAGGGAGTGGTGGAAGGGAAAGAGGGAGAAAGGGGGGAAGGGGAAGGAGTCCAAAGCGGCCCTCTCTCCCTCCCTCTTCCCGGGGTGTCCTTGGCGACCACCGGGAGAAGGAAAATGGACAGAAAAACCGGCTCTGGGAGATCGCTGAGTTGGCCCGGAGAGAGAGAGAGAGAGAGAGAGAGAGAGAGAGAGAGAGAGAGAGAGAGAGAGAGAGAGAGAGAGAGAGAGAGCTGGGTCCATGCCATCACGAAGGAGGCCCCGCCGTGGAGGAGAGGGGAGTGTTTCCGAGGTGGGCAGCGTCAGGAGTGTTACGTAAGCAGGTAACGAGTTATTGATTGGCGCTGACGAAGGGCGTGCGGACAGGTGCGACAGGGCGTAGGAATCCTGCTGCTGCTGCTGCTGCTGCTGCTACTGCTACTACTACTGGTCCAACTACTATTGCTGTTATTAGTACTATTATTACCCTGCACTTACAATACATGATAAACCAATGCTCCTTATACTACCACTACTACTGCTACTATTGCGTCTCATGCTACTACTACTACTGCTGCTGCTGCTGCTGTTGCTGCTGCTACTACTATTACTACAACAACTACTACTACTACTACTACTACTACTACTACTACTACTACTACTACTACTACTACTACTACTACTACTACTAACCACTTTTACACAATGCACCAATCATCCATCTTTACAATGTACACAAAACTAGAGAAATGAATAGATAAAATGAATACATGAATCCCACGCCCCCCCCCCCTCCCTCCAACAAAAAAGACATCAAAATTACGAGTATGTGAACCTCCTCTCCATAAAATTAGAGAAAATAAAATCAACAAATAAATAGGCAAGGATAGAAAAAAAGTACATAAAATATTGCGGTTTACAAAATATCAACTTCTCTACCTATCCATTCAGTCAGACACCTAACTATGCATATCTATTACACACACACACACACACACACACACACACACACACACACACACACTACATATTCATATCTATACACCAACACTAAAAAATAAGAGAGAGAGAGAGAGAGAGAGAGAGAGAGAGAGAGAGAGAGAGGAGAGAGAATTCCTCAACTCTATTAAAACATATGACTATGTATGTGTGAGGATGTGCGCACCGCTTCCTCTAACACACACACACACACACACACACACACACACACACACACACACACACACACACACACACACACATACACATAAAGGAACAAATCAAGTTTCTTCTTCTATTTGTTTTAACATCAATCATTAAAAGAGAGGAAAATGAATTATTGCCTCTTTTTTTTCGCTGACGATAGCAATGATGATGATAATAATAATAATAATAATAATAATAATAATAATAATAAGAAGAAGAAGAAGAAGAAGAAGAAGAAGAAGAAATATAATAACAACAACAATAAAAACAACAAAGAAGACAGTCATTTGAAAGTTGTTTAAGTAATATGCTTCCTTTTGATATACGCATCTCTCTCTCTCTCTCTCTCTCTCTCTCTCTCTCTCTCTCTCTCTCTCTCTCTCTCTCTCTCTGAACGAGTGTGGATAGGTCCGGGTTAGGTTTTATGCGAGTAATATATTTCGCGTGTTGGTATTGATTCTGAAACGGTGCGGCTGTCGCGTCCCTCCCTCCCTGTGCGTGGCTTGGGTTGGAGGAGGAGGAGGAGGAGATGAAATAGTAGTAGTAGTAGTAGTAGTAGTAGTAGTAGTAGTAGTAGTAGTAGTTATAACGGTAGCGGTAGTGCTCTAGGAATGACTCGAAACAAAGACAACAAGAAAGAACAATAATAACACCAACAGAAGTGACAGGAGCATGGACAGAACCCAGGACAAGCCGGAAAGGAAAGAAAGGGGAAGAGGAGATGACGTGGAAAACAAAGAAAAATTAGAAAGAATAAGAAGATTGGTTACAAGCAAAAGCGGATACGAGCGAGAGGAACAAAAGAGAAGGAAGGCACGTGAAAGAGGATTAAGCGAAGGGAAGCAGGGTTGGGAAGAAAGAGGACACGAGAACCTTCAGTGTCGCAGTTCAGTTTCCCTCATAGCGGTGCCGGGAGAAGCAATAAACAGAGGAGCATCGCACAAAGGTCGTATTAACCCTTTCAATACTGGGACGCATTTTCATATTTATTCTGCTTATTATTGGTACATTTCATATAGCTTCTAAAACTCGTGTACAGACTGTAGTCATTATTAATCTTCACCATAGACCTTCCCTAGTGTTAATAAAGCCGTCTAATCACACCCAAAACTCGTAGTAAAAATGTGTTCAAATACTGAGACGGTTAAAAGTGTTTATTTCCCCTTCAGCATTCCCGCACCCAGAAGGACACGTGATGGGAGGTGATGTGTCTCAAGGGCCAGCATTCAGAAACGCTTTGCTCTCTCGCTACCTCGATTTTCAAAGGTTAAAGAGATGATTAGCTGGGTTTTCAGGAGTGTTTCTCCTGTTGGCAATGAAGATCTTGTTAATTTGTCACTAGAAACAAAAAATATCCTTTGAAATCCGTGTATGTTCCATTAGTGTCTATTGAAAGTACTAGAAATGTGAAAAAAGAGGAGAAAAATATATATTCAAAAAATCCATTAGAAAGATTTTAAAAAGTTATAAATTTTTGTATCTTCAATTAGCGTCTTTTGAAAGTACTAGAAAGATGGAAAAAAATAAATAATAATCCCCTAAAAAATCGTGTAACTTCAATTAGCGTCTTTTGGAAGTGGAGATACGGCATATAAATAATATAGTCCTAAGGTTACACGCGAAGGAAAAAGGTCAAGTTACTCGCTACGTTGTGTTTCTTCCAGCTTGTGTCTATTTGAATTGTGTAATTTGATATATATTATAATAAAATCGCATAGGCATGTATCAATTTATCTTTTATCTTGCCACAATTCTTTCTATCCTAACTTCCTGACAGAATGAAAGAAACGGAATCTCGTCACCACAAGTGTTTCTTAGTCGTGGTTGTAAAGTTAAGAACAACACACAACTTGATGCCGGAAACAGGGAAAATAATCAAATAAACAATCAAATGAGAAAGAAACGAAGAGATAACTGAATAAATAAATAAATAAACACATGGTGATGGTGATGCTGATGACGATAATATAAATAATAATAATAATAATAATAATAATAATAATAATAATAATAATAATAATAATAATAATAATAACGAATAAACAAATAAACATCACAGATAAATTAACAAAACAATGGATGTGTATGAATATTGATTAATAAAGAAACACATTTATATTAATTTACAAAAGCGAATTCAGAGAAACGATTATAATGTTAACGATGCAAACCAAAACCACTGCGTCATAGAAATAGGTGGAAAAACAACAACAACAACAACAACACACACACACACACACACACACACACACACACACACACACAGGACAAGAACACATCAAAGCATTGTAACCGGACAGTAAAGAATAACGTAATATAAGAAAGATCTTAGCCATTTTAGGAAGGCAAATAAATGAGTCAAGGAATAATGGAGAAGACATACAATGAATAAGAGAAATATTATGTAACTCCAGACGCTTTACTTATGCAAGATTCTGGGAAGGAAGAAAGGAGGAACAACAAAGGAGGAAGGAAAATATACTAAGAGAAGCGAGAAGAAAGGAAAGAAAGGAAAATAAAGAGCAAGATGAACACAGGGAGGGAAAGAATATCGTTGTGGTCACGTACAAAGGACAGGGGAAAAAGACCAAAGATATAAAAGGAAGCAAGAGTAAGACGAAAAAATAAAGAAAATAATTGAGAGCAAAGAGGAAAAAAATATGGTTGGAATAGGAAACGGGTTAAGTAAGGAAATAATAGCTAAGATAAAATAATAATAAAAAAAACAGAAAGATAAGAAAACGAACGTCTGGGAATATATATAGAAATTAATAATAAATGCACAGAAATATAAAAGAAAGATGAGAAACAAAATCTTGGTTAAAAGAATATAAAATTTAGAACGAACAAATTCATAGAGGGAAAGTAAAAAAGAAAAAAAAATGAAGATAGATAAATATATAAGCAAAAGATGTTAGGAAAGAAAATCTATAGCAAGGAAAGACACACACACACACACAAAAAAAAAAAAAAAAATGAATAAGAAAGAAGCAAAAAAGGTAAAAAAGAAAAAAAAAACAGAAAAAAGAAAGGATGCACAAACATGTAAAAATATGAATAAATAACAATGTAAAATTATAAAAAAAAGAAAAAAAGATGAAAAAAATGGAGAACAGCACCAAAATAACATCAAAAAGAAAGAAAAAACAAACCCAGAAAAATATGACAACAGAAATATGAAAATGCACACACACACACACACACACACGCACAGTAGGTCAATTGCACTCATGTCCCGGTGGAAGACTCGTCCTATCACGCCCATTAGTAAGGCAAAAACGACGCAGCTCCTCCCGATGACAGGATGCTGAGGGTGTAATGCCTCGCTTTATTACAGGTGTCCTTATTCCCTGCCATTAGGTCCTCTACTGACACGATTCACCCCCCCCCCCACACCCCTCTCTCTCTCTCTCTCTCTCTCTCTCTCTCTCTCTCTCTCTATCTGTTCTGTCTACTGTTCATCTTCCTCTTTGTTATTTTTTTGTTTTTTGTTGTTATTCTTTCTTTTTCTTCTTCTTCGTACTTCTCCTTCTTCTTGCCCCTCCTCCTCCTCCTTCCTCTTCTCCTCTTCCTCCTTCTCTTCTCCCTTTTTGTTGGTATTTTGTTTCTTTTTCTCCTCCTCCTCCTCCTCTCCTTCTTTCTTCCTTCTCCTCCTCTTTCGTCTTCTTCTTCTTCTTCCTCCTCCTCCTTCTTCCTCTTCCTCCTCCTCCTCCTCCTCCTCCTCCTCCTCCTTCTCCTTCCTCCTCCTCCTCCCCTTTCTCTAGGCAAATAAAAAATGTGAAAGGCAACACCTATTATTTCTTCACACCTGAATTAATTGCTCCACCCTAATTTCTCCCTCGTTTTTTTTAAGCTTGCATGTTCCTTTCCTGACCTGCCTTACATGCTGCCTTCTTCTCCCTCCTCTTCTTCCTCTTCCTCCTCCTCCTCCACTTCTTGTTCTTTTTCTTCTTGTTCTTGTTCTTCTTTTTTCTCCTCCTCTTCTTCTTTTATCTCATTCTCTTTCTTATTTCTTCTTGTTCTTGTTCTTTTTTCTCCTCCTCTTCTTCTTTTTTCTCACTCTTTTTCTTATTACAATTTTTTTTCCCTTCCTTCCTTCACTTTTATGCTCAAATTCCTTTACCTGTCCTGCATTACCTGCCCTCCTCCTTCTCCTTCACTTTTTCTTCATCCTCCTCCCCCCCCTCCTCCTCCTCCTCTTTTCTTCCTCTTTCTCCTCTTCCCCGTTCATAATTTTACTTTACTTGACCTACCTCACATAGATACCTCCCTCTCCTTTTTTTCCTCCTGCTCCTTCTGTTCTTCTTCTTCCTCCTCCTCCTCCTCCTCTTCCTTCTCCTCTTCCTCCTCGTCCTCCTCCTGCCACATCGTATATCTTCGCGGCATAAACTCACTCGCTTGTAACAGACTCTCAATTGCAACTTTGAAGTGACAGTGTTCTTTTTTTCTTTTTTGTCTGTCTTTGCCTCGAGGGTCGCGCCTCACTAGGTGTCTTGGTTTACCTGACAACATGCCTGGGAGAGGAGGAGGAGGAGGAGGAGGAGGAGGAGGAGGAGGAGGAGGAGGAGGAGTTATGAACAATGGAAAAAATATCACTGATAAAACGTATCGTATTACACACACACACACACACACACACACACACACACACACACACACACACACACAAACCTTTGAATCATAATTGTGTTTTTCTTCACAGTAACAATAAACATAAATAAAAAAAATCTTTCAGTTTTAGATTGAGGTACGACGTTCGGAAAGAGGCTTCACTCTGTCCCCAGATGAGCTAAGGAGGAGGAGGAGGAGGAGGAGGAGGAGGAGGAGGAGGAGGAGGAGGAGGATGCGGCAAGCCAGGAAAGAGCAAAGCGGAGGAGGAAAGAGGAGAGAAAAGAGGAAGGAAAAGGGCAAATGTGAAGTTATTACGGGGGGATGGGCCAAACAGGAGGGAGGAGAAGGAGAAGGGAGGGGAGGAGAGAGGCGAAGGAAAGAAATGAGATAAGAGAAGATTGAAAAAGGAGGAAAAAATGAGGAAAAAGTAAAACAAAATTGGATTGGAAAATATATTATAAAAAAGTGAGATGCTTGTAAGAATGAAAATGAAGTAATAAAAAGGAAAATACAACAACAAAAATGACCTGAATATAAGGTTTTTCAGCGTCAATTTTGGAGACTAATCTGCTGCACTGCTTTTGTATGTAATGAAGAATAAAAAGATTAGATTGATGGGAGACAATGTTGAATATTGTTTTACTGACTGATTGGTTGAAAAATTAGACTGATTGGTGCTTTAAATGACTGAATAACTGACTGAATAACTGACTAACTGACTGACTGACCAACACATAACATTAAGACCCTTTCAGACATATGACATTTCCATTTACTCTACAGTCACCTCCAAACATTGCACCATCTAGACACTGCAACGTCCCTCTAATACCTCTTTTGTTTCCTGTAAATGCTTGTCAATATCTTGCATTTTATCTGAAGTGTTTTGAGACGCTGGATATTGCAAGCGGTGAAGGACGCTCAGGACACACTGAAGGGAGGACAGACAGACAGGTGACGGGCGAGGTGGAGGTAGAGGAGATGGAGATGTGAGGTTGGCAGGAGGAGTCTGGGGATTATTATTATTACAGTCAGCACAAAGGAAAGGGGACTCACATTATTCAAAGGTGGATTCATTATTCATTGAGGGATTAGCCATAGCGCCTCAATCTGCATTCCCTACACGGGTGAAGGCTGCGGGGCGCCCTAGCTGAGGTAACGACAGGAATTAAGGAGTTTACGATGGCGTAGTGCAATCAGGTATGGGTTCGGTGCGTGAGAGAGAGGAGTGAATACGTAACTCCTTTTTAACCACTTCAGTACTGAGACGCATTTATGTACCTACTCTGCATATCAGTTGTCGATTTTCTATACAGCTTCAGAAACTTATGTGGGGATTGAAATAGTACAGACTCCGGCCATTAATCTTGTGACCTCCATAGACACTTCTTAATGTCAGTGAATTCGTCTAATCACACCCAAAACTCGCGGTAAAATTGTGTTCCAGTATTGAAGGGGTTAATATAAGATGGACTCTGGCAAGGACAACAAAAATATAATAATACTAATATAAAAAAGACCACTAAGATGCCGAACCAATGCAGAGTTGACAGCGCCGACAAAAGCAGAGGATGACTGTCTTGAAAGCATCCTGTCAAAGAGTTCAAGTCACAGCAAGGTGGACCAACAGAAGCAGGCAGAGAGTGAGTGGGTGGAAATGTTAGTTTCAATAATGATGTTTGATGGCACAACCTTTCTGGGTATTTCTTGAGTGTATTCATGGTTAGCTTTTCATCATATGTCCAATCATTCTATTTTTAGATGCTAATTAATTGTAAATCTGATTGAACATGAAATAATAGGGTGATATTGTAATATTAGTTATCATTACTATTACTACTGCTACTACTACTACTACTATTATTATTATTATTATATTTATTATTATTATTATTATTATTATTATTATTATTATTATTATTATTATTATTATTATTATTTTTATTATTACTATTATTATTATTACTATCATTACTATCATCATCATCATCATCATCATTTGTTATCAGGAACAGCCCTTTAATTTCGTTATTATTATTTGTACTCGTATATCTACTCAAAGTTTCTCTCTCTCTCTCTCTCTCTCTCTCTCTCTCTCTCTCTCTCTCTCTCTCTCTCTGTGCGTGTGTGTGCGCGAGCGCGGTAGGTTTCCGGCGAAATTA
>CM035198.1:18686716-18705077 GCA_020233015.1 Callinectes sapidus | reverse complement strand
TATCTCCTCTCTCTCTCTCTCTCTCTCTCTCTCTCTCTCTCTCTCTCTCTCTCTCTCTCGTGACGGATGAATATGAATGGAATGAGGCACGAGCGAGGAGGAGAAGAAGATCTAGGAGTGGCGGAACCTTCGGGAAAAAAAAGCAAAAAAAGAAAGAAGAGAAAAAATTCTCGATCAAATAAGATACAAGATGAACTAGTGTAGATAAGGCCGCCGTGGTACAGTGGGTTCGAATCCTGGCTACGGTCTGAGTGGAGATTGGGCGTCCACTCGGGTTAACGGTTCCCAAATGGGTGGGTGGGCTTTCAGATAGTAGGTCTCCATTAGGTGGTCTTCTTTAGCCCATAAATTCCCATAAAATGCCCAGGTTGTTTAAAAAAAAGTAGCCAAGTTACAGTCAAGGTATTTTTCTTTTACCTAAGAGGAGGGAAGCTGGCGAAGGACAATAAAAAGCTATGAAAAAACCCACTAATTTGCCAGCCCCCTTAAAAAATCCAAATAATTACACGAAACTCAAGGTAAAATGTCTTGAAACCTTCCTCTTCAATAAAGTCGAGTCATAGGAACTTGGAAATACAAAAGCAGGTGCAAGACAGACTGTTTCCTTTTTTGTATCTGATAAGTAACTAGTCTATTTAACCTTCTTTTCATTGATTAATCTGGTTAATAACTGGAGTTTCCTCATTGTTTATGCTATTTTGAATTAGGAAAAGAATGAATAGTTGAAATTTAGGAAGAAAAAGGAAGATCTGACGAATAGGGAAAGATTGTGATAGAGAGAAGAGCAGCAAGAAGAGGAACAGGAAGGAGAAAAGAAGGAGGAAGAGGAGGAGGAGGAGAAGGAGGAGGAGGAAGAGGAGGAGGAGGAAGAAGAGGAGGAGTAAAAGGAGGAAGAGGAGGATATTGATACTCGTGAATCTCGTTGTGCACAAAAGGAAGGAAGAGTAAGCACTGCGGAGAGAAGTGAATTGGAGGAGGAGGAGGAGGAGGAGGAGGAGGATTTTAGTAGCGCGAAGGGGAAGAAAAGAATGTTTGTGAATGAAGAAGCAAGGGACTTCAAATAGAGATGAATGGACGGGGTTCGTGCAGAGAGAGAGAGAGAGAGAGAGAGAGAGAGAGAGAGAGAGAGAGAGAGAGAGAGAGAGAGAGAGAGAGAGACGAGAGAGAGAGAGAGAGAGAGAGAGAGAGAGAGAGAGAGAGAGAGAGAGAGAGAGAGAAGGGGGGGATGAGTTAGAAGTGGTAATTCTGGCTTTATTACATATATATTTATCTTTCATAATTAACTTGCAGGACAAAGCAATATTGTTTTCCTCATCAACGACAAAGTAACAGTTTATGAAGGTGAATTAGTCAAGTTAAATATTTGTTAGTTGTTACATAATTTCTCTCTCTTAAAGACGTCACTCGCAACACCTTTTAACGTAATGGAAATGTGATTGTTACGTAAATGTAAAGAGAGACACAAGATGAATCTATTTTATTCATAAGTGTGTGTGTGTGTGTGTGTGTGTGTGTGTGTGTGTGTGTGTGTGTGTGTGTGTGTGTGTGTGTGTGTGGATAGATTGATATATAGACAGATAGATAGATAGATAGATAGATAGATAGATAGATATATAGTAGATAGATAAATATATAAATAAATAGATAGGTAAATTGATTGGGAATTAGATAAGAAACTTGTGTTTCGATAGAAACATGTAGGTAAGTATGAATTAGATACATAGATAAATATTAATTAACTTATGTCCTCTTGATAGGAAACTTTACCTATTTTTAAAGGAGTGTATTTTGTACATGCACGTATGATTAATGATTACTAATCTGCAAAACCAATGATGATAAAACACAACTTCAGAAACCACAAATACAATGCAGGAATAAACAAAAAAACTTCCATACAGTAATCATATCAAGAATAAAACTGTCCTTTACGTGTCATTCCAAATTCAAACCAGAGGAAACTTCTACATAACAACAAAGCTGAACTTCCATCACGCAGCATCCTGTCTTTGCCTCTCTATCTTGCCCAGCGCCATTAGCGACAGCCGGTGCCGCAGTAGTTATCGCTCGTCGTGAGGCACAAAATGAAGCCTTGAAGTAATCAGCGCAGAGTAACGGGTGTCATCAGGCGGGCGGAGGGCGGGCGCTCATCTGTGCTAAGGGTTGTACGCACGCAGGGCTCGGAGTTAAAAGCCCAGCCGTGTTGCCCCTTCTCCTGTTTACCGTCCAGTGATTAAGAGTTATCGTGGTGTTAACTGTGTACTTTTCCTTGCGTGCGTGGTTTAAGTATGGGTACTGCAGGCGTAACGTAAAGCTGTGGAAGTACATAGTAGCGGTGTGGTAACGTAGGGAAGTGCTATCGATTTACTTTCTTCCATCTGTGTGATTTGTGGAAATGCAGTGCAGGAGCTGTGAGTGAAGGCTTTAGTAGTAGTAGTAGTAGTAGTAGTAGTAGTAGTAGTAGTAGTAGTAGTAGTAGTAGTAGTAGCAGCAGCAGCAGCAGCAGCAGCAGCAGCAGCAGCAGCAGCATATAGAATCTAGATAACCCTATTTTTAGCCACCAAGCAATCATAAAGCCATCAGAACCCTATACAGTCACCACACAAGAAAAATTAGCACCCTTTACAATCACCAGTATTATACAACCAACAACACCCAATACGGACCCTATACAACCACTATACAACCACTAACGTTCCGTACAACCACCATACAACAACCAGCGCTTTATATAACCTTCATACAACCAACAGCGTTCTATACAACCACCACACAAGGCCCAAACACGCACACCGTCCTTCATACGAACAAAACACTAAGGCCTGGCGTGATGATACAGACGGAAAAAAAGGCTGCGGTAATAAGTCCTTTTGTTCCTATAGGGAGATAATGGAGGAAAAAATACCGTGGGTGTCGGAAGAATCTAATTGGATGTTTGGAATCACGTGAATAGCACACTAATGTTGGGGGTGATAACCTTTGTAATCATCGATCGTGTAGCACCGAGACAGCAGAATAAGTGATGATATTACTCTCTCTCTCTCTCTCTCTCTCTCTCTCTCTCTCTCTCTCTCTCTCTCTCTCTCTCTCTCTCTCTCTCTCTCTCTCTCTCTCTCTCTCTTCTTTGTCGTTGTCTTCATTAACACGTTGCTTGTTTTCACTTAATCTTCCCCTGGATCTCTTTCATTTCCTTTCTTCACCTGGCAACTCCTCCTTTTTATCCTTTTCAGCTTCTTTCTTCCGTTCCCTTGCTCTCTCCCATCCCTTTATCTTCCTCTCGTCTTTGCCTTCTTCCCTCCCTCCTCCCCCTCTCTCCTTCCCGGAACACACCCACACACCCTCGCCAATTCTCGAGTTATTAACGAAATTGGAGAGAATAGGAAAGTCGAGATGGGTAAAATTAGTTTCTTTTGAAAGTTGAGGGTCGTGTAGACATCTGTTTCCCTCCTCTCTTCAAGCCTTTTCTCTTCATTTCCTCCCTCTCCTCGGCTGCCCCAGTTTTCCTCAATCGTGTCATTTCTTTTAGCGTCAGCGGTGCCTCCTCCTCTTCCTTCTCCTCCTCCCTCTCTTTCTCCTCCTTTTTTGTGTATTAGCGCGGAGCTACTCATTAGTGGAAAGGTTGCCACGTTCTAGAATTACCTCCTGTGTGTGTGTGTGTGTGTGTGTGTGTGTGTGTGTGTGTGTGTGTGTGTGTGTGTAATACTTCTTTAAATGGGTTCTGTCACATTCCTTCACCGTCGTTTAAGCGTATGAACAGTGTGCCCCGTGCCCGTGGAAGGAGGTCTCGGTAAAACGATGCCCCGGGATGTGGTGGTGGCTAAGGTAAGTGTGATCCAAACCCCATGTGTCGCGCGGGATGGTTGGTATAGTTTTAACACGTCGCCGCGCATCCAGGTTATCGTTTGTTGTTGGGCGGCCATGTTAGTGACGTCACTGTCCTCATGTTTACTCCAGAGGCCCCGTGAGACGCTCCTCCACCTACCTCTCTCCCCTATCACCCTTCCCCCTCTCTCTCCCTCTCTCTCTTTTAGGCCTCTGGTTGTTCAGGTGGAGTGTGGTCTGGGAAGCTTTCCAGCAGAACCATCAGGAGATTTTTTTCTTGTCTCAGAAGATATTGAGGATATTGATGAAATGGGTAGAGGTCCTTATCTTAGAACGGTGCGTGATTTGTTGGGATTAAAGGAGACTGCGGTGGAAAGCGGCGTGTGAAAATAAATTCCTGGGGAAAAAAACAACAGTGGTGGAGTATTCGAATGGGGCAATAATTTTTTTTCTTTGGTATTTTTCCTGACAACAGAGAATTGTATCTTTTGAAGGGAATGAATGTTTGATATTGAAGTATTCTGTGTTAACCCATTCAGTACTTGGACACATTTGTACCGTGTGTTTTGGATGTAATTAGACGACTTTACTGACATTAGGAAGGATCTATGGAGGTCAGAAGATTAATGACCAGGTTCTTTGCCATTTTAATCCCCATATGAATTTCTGAAGCTGTATGAAATCGTCAAATAATAAAACAGAATAAATATGAAAATGTGCCCCAATACCGAAGGGGTTAAGTGAATATAACGTCCAGTCACGGTACTGATGCCTGTGTATATACAAGCCACTGCACTTCACTTGCCTGACTTGCTTGTAGCGAAGGAATTAGAGAAACAAAACACTTGCTTCAGTCCCCTGTGTGCATTCGTCGGGTTAGGAGTGTGTAGGCGAGTAACTCCCACAAGGCGCCGCTTAATGTCTGGAAAAAAAAAGAAAGTGGTGAAGGAGGTCAGGCAATGAAAATTTAATGAGGTGAAAAGATAGCAATAAAGGTCTCATTAGTATTTACTATTCAAGAGTTCGCTTCTCAGGTCAAAAAGGCGAAACCACGGTATCTGATGTCTTGAAACTTATGGGAACTTATTTATCAACAGTTTTCTTCGACCATCTTTCTTATATTCCTTTTGTAATATAACTTCAACTGATTCCCCCAAGTTACTGTTCCCATTACCTACTGAGGCTGGAACGCCTTGACAAATCTTATGTTGAACGGCGATGTTTTGTTACAGTCAATGAGGAACACCGCTTCATTTGTGTGACTTGTCTTACACACACACACACACACACACACACACACACACACACACACACACACACACACACACACACACACACACACACATACACACACCAAGATTAGTTACAACAAGGGTACACTCGGAAGCATCTGCGTCTCTGGGGCAGAACATCTCGGGTGGTGCAGTGCGGGAGTTGTAGAGCTCAGAGGCGGTAAATAAGAGAGAGAGAGAGAGAGAGAGAGAGAGAGAGAGAGAGAGAGAGAGAGAGAGAGAGAGAGATTGAGAGAGAGAGAGAGAGAGAGGAGAGAGAGAGAGACTGGCTGGGGGGGAGGGGGGGGGAGTTAGACGTGGGTGTAGCGTCAGCCTCCTCCTTCAGTAACAGTACGAGCGTAAAGAACAAAGTGTCTTTCATCAGCGCGGGAGGAGGCTTGTGAGAGGAAGGGGTTTGTCATTTGCCGCGCTGCTAGGAAGGGAGCTGTAATGGCTATCTTTACTCAAATTTTGTACAACTTTAATCTTTACTGCACTACTGGTGTTGACGTTACTTACCGCGGTACATGAGTGTTTTTATTGAGGGGGTTCATGTTGCAGGAAAGATATTTGAGTCATGTCCTAGCTGCTGTCTTTACTGCCTTATTATTTTTTTTTAAATTCCGGGTAAGGTACAAGGATGTGCTGGGCTGACACATCTTCTCTCACGCACACCCGCAGAGCATAGTAGGCTTCCTTATTACAGTTTTATTTTCCTTCTTTTTCAAGCGGCGTAACTTTTCTTAAAGCCTCGCTGCCTTTTAGCTCAATATCTGGAGGAATAGAGTTTGATATTCTTCTGTTTCCAATAAATCTTCTCAGGATACAAGGAGAATCAATAGGTGCCTCTAATTCACCCCCAGAGATGGATGGAGTTCTTGGCTTATAAAGGATCTTCCGCCAAAGAGAAATAAAACTCTGTATTGATTAGCGTTGAGTTAAGACTAGGAAATGTCACACGTCATCGAGTGGCTGCGTATCAGACCTGTATTGTTCAGGGACACCAACTTCAGTGCTGCCTCGTCACACAGCGCTGCCATCCATCTCTGTCAGCTTCACTACTCTGTTTTCCGTTTCTGGTCCATTTGAACAACTCATTTCACTGACACTTATGGAGGATGTGAAACAATAACAGTCATAGGGAGAAAATAGTAGTTTTTCTCATAATTTTTTTTTGTGTGCCTTGACATAGAGGGGAGGTGATTTGTCTTTTCGCCATCCCCCGCCGCTTCCTTCCTCCCGGAAATTAAGACTGGGAGGGCGGGCAGCATTGCGGTGCTCAGCTGGCTCACGAGGGCCGCCCTCCGTCTCTTTTCCCCTCACGACTCTTTTGGACTCAGGTGAGAAATGGAGCAAGTGTTCGAAATTTGGACAGTTTTATGCGCTCCAGTAATGAATGGTGCTCCCTGCTGCTGCTCTTCCGCCCCTTCAGACATTCCCTGCCTCTTCCCTTTACCCTTTGCTCCCAACACGACGCCTGCCCTGCCGGTACAAGATCCGAAGATTAAGTCATACCTTATCTGACCTTCCTTTTGATTATAATTCCCCTTCATCCCTTGTGTCCTCACCACGCCCCTGCTCCCTACTCACCCTTTCCTGCCGGTAGCCTACACTTCCTGACCATCAAAAAACATCCTCCACTCCATGTTTCCCGCAGCGCAGCGCCACTCCCGTTCGTAAATCAATTATGGATAAGGGAAAAAAAGTCTCACCGAAAGAGTACCTGCCTGGGACACGACCTTCTCCCTTTCCCTCTTCTCCGGAAATTTACTGCTACGGTTTCTATACGGCCAGGAGGAAAAAGGAAAAAAAAACTCTATAGAAAAACCATAATTGTCCAAAAGAAAAATACATCAAGGGAATTAAGGAAATGTCAAAGTAAAGATAAAACAATTGTTTATATCTTGTTCTTATCACAGGAGTGGAACGAAGGAAAAATTACTCAAAGGAACTCAGAAAGTCATTTTGAGTTGACTGTCTTCACTTCATCCGAGAGGAATCAGCATCAAACACTCCGTCGCGGCTCAGCCTGTCCAGGAGGAGATAGAGGCTCATCTTGACGCGGGAGTTGTAAGTCACACTCACCACTCCAAGGCGGGTCACGTGTCACATCCTGCTGGAGAAAAAGATGAGAAGCAGCTAAGGATTGGAGTGGGAAAAGGAGAAGATGTAAGACGGAAAGGAGACGAGGTGGAGGAGAAGAGCTCTTCAAGGAATGCTATTAAACGACGAAGAACGAGACTTGGAATGTTAACGGACCCGGAACAGGCTCACGATGAAAGTAATTACTCGATCCTGAACCAGCGTCGGAACGTTTAGCCCGTCTCCAGTTGCTCTTGAAATGTTACACAACGAAAACGGAAATCGACCTTTAAATGCTCCTAAACTGTCTGTGAGTAATACGAGTGTGCGCTTTTTCCCTGTGTCTGCAAGATGGAAGTGGCAGAGGGATTTTATCGGGGAAACTCTCCACTCGCCAGGAGATGTTAAGGTGGTTGATTTACACGAGTGACCTTAAGATGTAGCTCGTTTCCTGCCAATGACCCTTAAGTATCACTGACCCGCTCCTTCCATCCTTAAACTGGCGTGGCTATAAGTGATGGACGAATTAAGTTAGGATTGCTTCTAGAGAGTGTGGATGACTCAGATCTAATAGTTTACACTCTGTGAGAAACGGGTGTGGCATGGAGAGATTCTAGAACTTGCGTGCAAATTGACATGAAAGCTTGTTCTGTTTCATAATCCCGAAGTCTTTTCTAAATCCTGGAGCTGCTGGATTAGGTTGCTTATTGCTTCACGTGTGAATGAGGGTAGCCAGGGAGGAACCATGCTTTTGGTCCAAGAGTGAACAGTGTTGCTGGTCCAGGGAGGAACAGTGTTGTGGTTCCAGGGAAATAAGTTTGATTAAGTTTGCATGGGCCAGATTGGATGGAGTCATGGCTGCGATGATGAAGGACAGGCCTCGTGGACACTATCTGCCGCTAACAATGCAAGGATGTTGCAGATTGAAAGCACCTGTGATATCAACTTTAAACGCACCAACAATACTCCGTTTTCCATGTAACTGTGGCTCGAGTTGCAATCCTTTTTCGCCTGAGGGGCGCGGCACGCATAGGCCAGCCATGCAGGGGTGCCGGGCCCGCCGTGGCCATGGTGGGCATTTTTAACTAAGGACTCTATTCAACACTTATAAGAGAAATTGAACCATGGCATTCACCGTTAATATTTAATACTTTGCTTAACTTTTGATTTTCTGTTGTTTGCTTTGCTATCTTGGAGTCACTGGTATAAACAACTAAATAACAAATAACCAAAACTATTCTTACGTACAGTGAGAAAAGGTCTTTTTCTAAAGTAAGAAGGTATCTTGTCCCTCTCAGGAATTCAATTTCCTTTGTTGCCGTCATAAATTCACGGGTAATCTGATTCGCCAAAGATGCAGACGGCAGGCGAAGCGTGATAACACTATTCGTGTTTATCGCGCCACGCGTGACGGCCACACTTGTGATTCTACGGCGACGGCGGCGGCGGCGGCGGTGAACAAACCCAGTCAATAGCATTGTGCGGCAAAATGTTGGAGGAAAGTCCATTGAGTGTGTCCCTGGCAGCACCCAGCTCGCGTTGTTCGATTTATATAAATACTGTGTGGCTGGAGTTTGTTTTTGTTTTGTTTGCCATGAATTGGAAAGTTTCCTGGTCCTGTAATCGCCTGGAGGGTTGCGCCTGCCCGCGGTGCTGCTGGCTGGGAATTGTGTGCCTGCATTGTGGCTGACTTTTCTTTATTTTGCTATCAGTATTTTTGTAAACTAACTTTTGCGACCATAGCTTGTTTATTCGCACACAAGCTATGTTCTTTGTGCAATTCCAACCATAGCAGGATAACAGGGAGAAGAGTATCAATGGTGGCGTTGGGGAGGCATTGCTTCCAGTGAGGCGGCCCTGCTCTTCTCTGCTCCACCTTCCCTTTCCCTCCAGCCCACATCGGTGTGCTGAGCTTGCCTGGATGGCCTTGCTTTTGTTTTCCTTTTAAGTCTGATATTAAGTTTTAACTCGGAATATTTATCAAACAACTGCTATTTAAATTGTCACATTTTACATAACGAATCATATTTCATATGATGAAATTAAGATCGTTTCAGAATTGGCGTGATATAGATTCATTCAGAATAAATGTTTGTTGCTTGATTGTTTGAAATTAATACTGAACAGGAAATTTAAATGATTGTAATGATATTGGATGGTCTCGCCTTTGATGGTTGTGTCTATTTTTATTGATGCAAATCCAAAAAGGAAACAATGCACCAGTCTATCACTTACGCATGTTTGCCGCCCAGTATACAACCTACATACATTCATAAGTGTGTGTGTGTGTGTGTGTGTGTGTGTGTGTGTGTGTGTGTGTGTGTGTGTGTGTGTGTGTCTTTGGTTTTTAGTATCAGACGGCGGACACAGCGGGAGGGAGTGGAGGGAGATGCTTCACAAGTCACGGAGGTAGAAGGGAGAGGCGGAGGAGGATGGAGAGCTGACTGTTACTTAGAGGGAAGGATCATAATAAGGAACAATGGACGTTATGATGGTAGGGTATGTGAGAGGCAGATCAGTATCCATAGGACGAGCGGGACACAGGAATAGGATGGCTGGTGACCGAGACTCCCAGCGGCGGCAGAGCCCAAAACCAACTTTCAGTTTATGGTTTCGCCAGTGTGGACGTTTGGCGGCATCGATTACAATGAATAGGCAGCGAGTCAACATTGATGAGCGGCGTGTGCACACAGACACAGCTCCAGCACAGCCTCTCCACCCTCTCAACCCGCCCGCTGTTGACGCTGGCTCTATTACTGTGAACCAAACCATATCCTTTGCTACTTTCCACATCATTTCTCCTGTTATTGGATTGAAGAATTCCACCAGCTGTTGATCCATGCTGAGGGCGTTTCTTCTATTCTTATTTTTGGCATTGTGCAAAACTCACGTGTCTAGGAATCACTTCAGAGTAATGAGCTTCACTTTGCTTTACCGTCGAAGCTATCTCGGTAATGTGACTGATTTATGTGGTATTGTCTCCTATGTTGTTAGTAGTGTGTGTGTGTGTGTGTGTGTGTGTGTGTGTGTGTGTGTGTGTGTGTGTGTGTGTGTGTGTGTGTGTGTTTACAGAGAGAGAAGATGAAGAAGAGAGGATGATTGAGTGGGGGCGGGGATGGAGAGGGTGTCTCGCTTACGGGGAGGGTCAGAATGGGGGGAGAGAGAGTTGGAGGGAGACGGAGATCGAGAGAGAGCGGGAGGGAGAGAGAGAGAGAGAGAGAGAGAGAGAGAGAGAGAGAGAGAGAGAGAGAGAGAGAGAGAGAACGTTCTAAAAGATATATATATTTTTTTATTTTCTTACTATAGTTCATTTCACGTATGGTAGATTCACGCACACACACACACACACACACACACACACACACACACACACACACACACACACACACACACACACACATGTCGGTGTACATGGAGGTTGAGAGGTCTTTGCAAGGCTGAATTAAAGTCTAACTCAAGTTAAAGTGTTTAAATTTTCTGGTTCTCTCGTAACTGGAGTTTCAAAGTTGCACAATAAATAGCAGGCATCTTGGGAGTCGAAGGTTTCCTGCCTATCAAAGTGTTACTGCGTTTGTATACATACTGGATAGTGGAAGAGAAAGTCAGAGCTACAGCATGGTGGGAAATAATCATGGACGTGTGATGTTTATTTTTTCTTATCAACTGCGCCGTACATCTGATTATTACAGTAAGGGAATAGTAAGCCGGAGGTGGTAAAGAACAACTCGGCAGACAAAGATTGTGCAGGTAAGATACGTGTTGTTGCGTTTGATATCCTGAAATACACAGCTGATACGGATACATTTAATCAGATCTTGGTAACATATTCTCCAAAACATTTGACTTTTGACGTTAAGTTTATAAAGTTTGTCAATATTTACTTCTGGATAAAACTTCCGGTCTCTAAAGTCACTCCACGTCCTCGGCAAAGTTGGAAAAACCAATCAGCAGACAAGACTGCCCACGGGAAGGAGACTTGTATCCTGAATGTGTGCCTGGATTGACAGTGCAAGGACGGAGACTCAGGTATTCAATGTGGCTCGTATTCATAATCAACTCTCTCTCACTACGACAATATTCCAAGCCTACACAGACAAGTAGTTAGGTTTTCAAGATAGTATTTCCTCATGATAAACCAGGAGTCTTGCTAAGCTATCACTAGAACCATATAAATACTCTTAAAAACATACACTTCTTCAATTAGAGCCTTTGGAAAGTAGAGGTGGTGAGAGCAAAACATTTCAGAACACTGGCCTGTATGCTGACTGCGTACCTCCATCTGACGGTGCTGGTATTCAAGGTTACAGTTGCAGTCATTGGAGTTTTTTTCACGTGAACAACTTTTTGCCCAGAGAAGTTTGTATAGAATGCTGGTGGCCACAATGAAGCAAAATCGTAATCACTAATGTTAGTAGAAGTGAGTGTAGCATGCAGTCTCTTCTTCATTCGCGGCGTCAGATAAAATAGAGGCTAATCGGGTTTTTCGTTAACATTTGCCAATTTCAGTGCCTAGAGACAATAATAAAGCAAATAAATGTGATATACACAGAAACAACCTATTTAACTCCCCCAAATGATTTTTCCAAGTCACTATTTTGATACCAAGTGACAAACTTATCAACATATACTCAAAAAGACCGAGATGAAGAAGATAACTGCGATGTAATGGTTGTACAGATGTTTGTTGTAGCTCTCACACATTTCAAGGTTTAACAGCACCCTTGTGAGCCCCGCGGCCAAACGACCTGAGATTAAGTTGTCCATAGGGAAGGGTAATGGCTGCTCAGAGATGGGCCTGGCTCTGCGTCCCGCCATGAATACGCCCACACCGCCTCTTTCTCACTCCACCCACGATAGTCAGTCCGCACCAAAGAGAGGCGGCTGGCACTGGGAACGAGATAAAGACGGAAATACCTCGCTCCAATTTTGTTCGTGCGTGATTACGTTCGAGAAAAACTGGAAACTAAAAATATTACCCCAAAGGTTCCTTCTCTCTCTCTCTCTCTCTCTCTCTCTCTCTCTCTCTCTCTCTCTCTCTCTCTCTCTCTCTCTCTCTCTCTCTCTCTCTCTCTCTCTCTCTTTAAACTTTATCTTGAGAGCGTCTTTCCACCTAACAAGGAAACTCTTCCCTCCTTACTTTAAAGTTAGCCTCAATCCTTCACCAGAAATAAAAAAGAAGTACAAGTAGAGCCCCGCGTGAATATATGATGGAGGTGAAGAGCGGACAGCCGGCGAGGTCTACACGCAGCTGCTGTCCCGGGATGTGCACATGGCCAGGTCACTGTGTCTTGTCTTCGGAAGTAAGGCCCGTATTCTGAAACGTTTTGCACTCACCATCAGTACCTTCAAAAGCTTTTTATTGAAGACGTTCATGTTTTTAAAGATATTCCTATGACTCTAAGTGGTGGATTAGCAAAATTTTTAGTTTATTATAAGGAAAATCTGGTTAGTCGTCTCTGTGGTCTTAGAAAATAGTCGTGGTAAGAGCAAGTTGATTAAGATTACAAGTTTTAAACATTTTATTCATGAAGTGCGTCAGTCTGTACTCTCCCTGTTGTATCTGAGAGTCAGCGTGTCTGTACCTTAATGTCTGTGTGGCGTGAGTCTAGACAGCAGAGGTGGCCGGAAGCATTTTGCCGTCTGTTAATGGTAACTGTCCTAAATGCTTTAAATTGCCTTGTCTGTTGATAATGATTCCTTTTTCCGGCCTGAGTTAGTGTCCTTAATGATGCAGGGCGAGTCGTACTGGGTGAAAAGTTTATTTGTTGGAAAAAAAATTCATATAGGTAATATCAGGTCACATTATTAGCTGGTTTAATAGTCTCTGATATAATGGCGTGGACAAAGGCAAAGTATTGTATTATGCATGGCTGGGAAAACGTATAAAGACCAGAATTTAATGAGGTCGTGTTCAGTAACTGCATTTATAGAATATATACGAATATATTTCACAATCGGTAAAAAAAAAAAAAAAGATAAATAAAAAGTATATTCCGGTGATAAAGATTTAATGATTTCGAACGTTCAGTGAGAGAAGACACAAATAACTACACGACACTCAGACACAGACTTTGCCGCAGGACTAGAAAGACTTATGGTTCAATTACTTGCTTTCTCTTTACCTCGCGTCTCTAAATTACGAGTTTATAAACCATTCTCATCTATTTATTTATTTATTTATCTATCTATCTATCTATCCATCTATCTATATAAGACGCATGTGGTATTATCGCTGGAGAACAAAGTGAAACAAACATAAAGTCGAGGATAGAGCAAGTCGAGGTATTGTCTGTGGTCTGACCGGCGCGGGACAAAAGGAAGAGGGACCAAAGAAGACGAAATGGTCGCCTGGGAAGAGGAGGAAGAGGAAGAGGCGGAGTAGGAGGAAGCGGAGGAGGAGGAGGTGTTTGAATTTTCCACAGTATCTTTCTCTTTCCTTTTCTTTCTTTTAACCCGACATTTCCTGCCTCAGCTTGCTTCTTTGGCCTTACAGTTTTATGTTAATCTCTCGACATAATTATGTTCATCCTTTCATCTGAATATTTAAGTCACGTTATACTTTATTTAATATTTTGCATTTTTTTGTGTGTCTTTATTCTATTTCAGCTTTGCATGATATTTCTCTCTCTCTCTCTCTCTCTCTCTCTCTCTCTCTCTCTCTCTCTCTCTCTCTCTCTCTCTCGTTTCTCCACTTTTTTTTCTTATGAGTTTTAATATCTTCTGTTATTTTCCTCTGGCGTCTGTGGTCTCTGTTGATTTTTCCTTTTTTTTTTTCTTTTATATTGTATTGACCTCAAATTCGCTTTTCCTTCTTCATTCCTTTTTATTTTCTCTCGCGATTTAATCTTTGCTATTTCTCTTCAGTCTTTGGCGTCTGCCCACGTATTTTTTTTTCTAGCCTGGCATTGCTCCTCGCAGCGCCTTCGTTTCTAACTCGCTTTTCTTGTTCCAGAATTTCCATCCTCCGCCCTCGTGTTGTTTTTCCTGCTCTTACTCACTCAGCCTCCTCCCGTTCCAGTTCCAGTGTTCTCTTTCTCTCAGCTGCACAAACGAAAACTTTGAACTTGCCCGCTGTTCCGCCTCGTTGTCAACCTTTCTCTTGTCCGACCCCTTCCTTCTTTTCGTCCTCCTGGTCCATCCTCATATATACTCCACGTCCTCCTCGTCCTTCCGTACCTAACCTCATCCGCTGCCCCGTCTTCAAGAGTCCCTCAGTCCACTCCTCAGGCCAGTGCACTAATGAACCTTGTACCTCGGACACACACACACACACAAACACTCACACAGACACACACACACACACACACACACACACACACACACACACACACACACACACACACACACACACACACACACACACACACACACACACACACACACACACACACACAAACACACACACACACACACACACACAAACACACACACACACACACACACACACTCACACACACACACACACACAGTTCTCCCCCCCACCGGATGTGGTAAGCCTATTATATCTTACGGGGCATGTGAGAAGATCGCTTGCCTTTCATTACAGCTTCAGTGAGGTGACTATCCGTCCAGATTGGAATGGTATAGTGAATAGGGATATTTTTGAACGCCCCTGACCTTGACGTGTCATTACTGGGACCGATTGAGTGAGTTTTGTTTTGATCATTTTTAGGACAGGAGATTCTAAATTAGTTGAATGTTTTCCCGCACAGTGTGGATGCTGCCGTAATTGGCTGAAGGCATTGAACCTTGTCAACACCTGCTGTCGATTGCGAATACATTTCAACGCACCAGGGATTCACTCGCGGCGTGACTTTCCGCCATGACCCTTTTTAATAGATCAGTACAGATTACTCAGTCTCTGTAGCTAAAGTGTCTCTTTGTTTGAGACAGGATAACTATGTCTGCACCTCATCTGAGAGTTGCATTCCGCCACTCTGCCCTTTAAACTGTTTTGACTCTCAGGACTAGTTCAACAGACTGCAGAGGTGTTGGGTGAAATTTCATTAGTGTGTGTATATTTTTTTTTACTTTATGTTGCAGAAACACTTCGAATATCACAAGAATCTAAAAGTTGCCTTTAATATTACGATAACTTGGGTTGAAGACAAGTCCAGTGTTGATAAAGCGCTGAAACGTTCCAGAATGTTGGTCTTGGAATGATGTGGGGAGAGCCAGACAAGCAATAGTGGTGATTTGTTGTCGCGCCACTGCTGTTCATCACAGTCTGTGGCCATAAAGCTGGATGGGCCTCGGGTTACACAAAAGTATACTTCTTTTTCCCACGCACTAACGCATAAAGCTCAAGTTGGTGCACAGTTTACTTATACAAAAACTCTGCAATAGGATGACTGCCCAAATCGCATCCTTGTCACGAGAACCGCCACGTCGACCTGGCTGTCCCTTGCGAGAAATTCTCCAGCGCTGCAGTTCTGCCGACGCGGGGCTGTAACATCGTTCCCGTTAACTTTCACCTTTACGTTGTAGGCGGAAAAGTGAAAGGTATCATGACGTCAAAGGCGAGTGTTTCAATGTGTTGACGCAAATACTCATATATCTGCCATGTATATTTTAGCCAACGCCTGGAGCTGCGAGAGACACGGTGAAGTCTCCCACAGCTGCTTGTATTGTGTACCTCACTTTTGATGGTGATGAGAACGAGAGCCGAGCTGGGCCACTGGGGTCTGGTGGCCTCGCCCTGGATGACGTCAAGGCACGTTACCCAATCTGTACCAGTGGCGGGAGGCAAAGACGTAGGACACACAGCCGCACGTGGGATGTTGTAGAGACCGCTGGTGTGTGTGTGTGTGTGTGTGTATAGTAATGCTTTACAGATGGTTACTGCTTACCGATATTTGTTTCACTTGAACGTTTAACTTCTAAGGTAACATTATAGTGCAGAGAGAGAGAGAGAGAGAGAGAGAGAGAGAGAGAGAGAGAGAGAGAGAGAGTGTGTGCGTGTGTGTGTGTGTGTGTGTGTTCGTGCACGTGCGTGTGGAAAAGACGGCTTAGGAGATAAAATCCATCACCATTATTGTCCTCTGGCTTTGTTTTAGGAAATCACTCTCCTGTGTGTTCCTAATGGTTCCCTCAGTGTTGGCGGAAGCTGGAGCGTCACCGACGAGCAACATATACAAGGCAGATAGAGAGTGGCGTTGCCTGCCTGCATTCACATAGGCTATAATGCTGTTGTCGGTAAAAGGATGTTGCTGGAGAACGTTGTGCGCACGGGATCAGGGACTAAATATATGTTAAGCTGTTTTCCGCGGTGGGTGCGAACAGGCCTTATCGGTGAGGCTGCGGTGCCATGACGCAGCTGTGCACGAATATATTACACACAAGTAGGTCATCCGCAAAATGGATCTTACTTCCACCTTTAAAAGAAAGATTGATTTGGCTAACACGATGCAAGCCACTAGCCTAGCGATGCGGCAGGAGCGGGGCGGGGAGCTGAGGCCCACGGTGCAGCGTTTTCCTCACGGCCAGGCAGTGGAGGCGGCGAGGTCTGTGGGCGTTGATAGGTTTGAATAACATACTGCCGGAAGATTTGTGATGAGTCTCATGGTATGTTTACTTCATTCTGAGTCTTTCCTCTCTATGAAAATTTGAATAGTGGAAATTGGCATCAGGCGTGCTGGGTTTTAACAGTAAATAGCATAATGCCTTTAAGTGTGCTGGTATTGGACTTGATGGAAACACTGATGGTTGATGTCGGGGAGGCGGGTGGGTGAATGGCAGACGAGTGATTATTAATGTGCTCAGAGCCACTCTTGCTCCCATACGCTGTAAAAGGAGTGGGAGGTGATGAAAGATTGTGCAGATAAAAGTGTAACCTGTGCTCTCCTTTAATATATATAACAAAACGTCCTTTCAGAAAACATTATTATGAATTTAGATCCTCTTTCTTCGAACATAATTGCGTCAAAGTTCTCTTTTATCATTTCATCAAAATGTTTATCTACTTTTAAAGTCTTTTTCTGGATATGAAAATTGAGTTGTTTTTGTGATGAGGTCCAAGGACTTAGGAAAGAATTATAATCTCCGAGTGAAAAATTCCAGCTTTTTTCGGCACATTTTCTCATCGTGTTTTTCTGAGTGTTGACTGGCGCTAGGTTAAGAGAGAGAGAGAGAGAGAGAGAGAGAGAGAGAGAGAGAGAGAGAGAGAGAGAGAGAGAGTGTGTGTGTGTGTGTGTGTGTGTGTGTGTGTGTGTGTGTGTGGCTCGCAAGACAACGCTAGGGAGACTGTCTGTAGCGGAAGTTCCGAAGCCTTAAGACGAGACTAGATGTGACAGGAAGCTTTCGACCACCTCATTCTGTATGCTGACTCTGCCTGTGTGTGTGTGTGTGTGTGTGTGTGTGTGTGTGTGTGTGTGTGTGTGTGTGTGTGTGTGTGTTGAAGGGAAAAGACAAACAAATAATCTGTTCCTGAAGATGGCCTACATTCGCCTAAACAACAAGAACAAAGGAAGGCCACAACGTAAAGAATAGAAAGAAGTGGTGAGAAGGATCTTATAGTCCTTAAGAAGATAAAGCAATGAATGGAAATATATGTTCTTTTCCCTGAAGACGAGTTGTTTACTTTACGACTCAAAGTGCGTAGAGTAAATCTAAAAGCACGAACACCGCCCGCCTGCAAGAGAAAAGGAGAGAGAGAGAGAGAGAGAGAGAGAGAGAGAGAGAGAGAGAGAGAGAGAGAGAGAGAGAGGAAGGGGGGAAAGAGAGATAGATTTCCTGTAATATAGAAAATATGTTTAGATATTCCCTCACAGTTTTCAGAATAGTAATGATGATGATGATGATGACGATAATGATAATAATAATGATGATAATAAAGATAATAGTAATAATGTTGAAAAGAGGTAATGTTTTTTTTTCATTTACATCCTCATTGCATAGATCTTTTTTTTACCACCACCACCACCACCACCACCACCACCACCACCACCACCACCACCACCACCACCACCACCACCACCACCACCACCACCACCACCACCACAATTATAGCGAAGCCAAACACAGCCACATTGTCGCTCTTCCAAACTGCATTCATCAGCAAAACAAAACAATAACATCCTCATTCAAACAATCACACAATCCCCCCCCTCACACACACACACACACACACACACACACACACACACACACACACACACACACACACACACACACACACACACACCATA
>CM035198.1:18592817-18607512 GCA_020233015.1 Callinectes sapidus | reverse complement strand
CTCTCTCTCTCTCTCTCTCTCTCTCTCTCTCTCTCTCTCTCTCTCTCTCTCTCTCTCTCTCTCTCTCTCTCTCTGTAGCGTCCCAACCTCTTTCATTACATTGCGTTATGTTTACTTTATTCCACGCTCCCTTTTCGCTTCTCTCATTTTTCCCACAGTCCCTCCCCCCTCTCTCTCCCTCTCTCTCTCTCTCTCTCTTCCAGCTGGTCTAACCCCCCCTCTCCCTCTCCCTCTCTCTCTTTTCCTCTCTTCCCCTACAGCTGGACAAGGAGTAAAGGATTCGCTAGAGAGGGATTAAGAGGGTCGTGTTGACAAGAGGTTTAGCCACGCCAGGATTACCAGCGACCACTGTTCCTTCCCAGGTATTTTTGATTCCGGGGCTGAATTTTGTGACAGTGAGGAAAGTTTGGGTTTCTATCTGTTTTTTACGGGAATTTGGGAGTGGGAGAGGACTGAGAAAAGGTGGCTCGTGTGTGTGTGTGTGTGTGTGTGTGTGTGTGTGTGTGTGTGTGTGTGTGTGTGTGTGTCATTGTCATTTTTTGTGGTACTTGTATACACATATTTTTCTGTCAATATTCTCTCTCTCTCTCTCTCTCTCTCTCTCTCTCTCTCTCTCTCTCTCTCTCTCTCTCTCTCTCTCTCTCTCTCTCTCTCTCTCTCTCTCTGTAAATATAGAACAAATTTGCTTGTTTTCAAACCTCGTGGTCTTTGTTTTACGTTTGTGTTTTGTTTGTTTGCTTGTCTGTTTGTTTGCTTGGCTAGCGTTGTTGCTTATTGAGGTCTTGGCTTTGTTGTTTATGTACATTGCTTTTTGTTTACGTGTTTAGTTTGTTTAAGCTGTTGTAGTTGTTGTTGTTGCACGTGGTTTGCTGCTTCTCCTGTTGATGATGATGATGATGAAGATGATGATGATGGTGGTGGTGGAGGTGGTAATGGTGGTGGTGATGGCGATGATGATTACAGTTCAGCCAAAATCCTCACCACATTATGCAAACAAGATGTGATGTTACATTAATGCGAAGAGAAAGTGATGTAGATAATTATGTAAATAGAAGGAGTATAAATTCGTAGTTACAAAGACACACTGATAAGTTAGATAAGGATAACGATTCATTAGAGATCGGGAGATGTGAAGAGATGGAGATGAAAGAAACTGTTTGCATTCCTAAAGGGGGAAAAAATAGAAAAATACGACAAACTAAGCAACTGGAATTGTGAAGATGCAAGTAACAGTATAGATTTATGTATGTTTACAAAGACACTTACGTAGATAACACGGATAAAAATTCAATATACCACAAAAAGAGAGCGTAAAATACGATTAAAGATACAAAGATTAAAAAAGAAACTTATAAACATTAGGCGAGATAAGAGAGTGTAATGTGTGAGGAGGACTAGAAAGAATTGCAGATGCACTAGTATAGCAACAAAACTCACTGATGAATAAGGTCAAACAGTTATATATACAAAAAGACCCAATACATAACTAAACTCCAGATATTTACGGTAAATAGATAAAAAATAAATTGGATAGAAAAGCATGTGTGTTAGAGAAGCCAGTTTCGCTAATCTTAAATCGATGAATACAGAAAAGACAGAAAAAGAATCTGTGTTCAACAATCTCCCCTCCTCAGAAAAAAATATAATAGATGGATATAGAGACAGACAGACAGACAGACAGACAGAGAGAGAGAGACAGACAGAGAGAGAGACAGACAGATAGATAGATAGATAGATAGACAGATAGACAGATTGGTAGATACAGATAGATAAATAAATAGATTGATAAATAGGTAGACAGATAGAAATATGAACAAAGATAAAGGAAAAAAAATTGTATGTTAGAAAAGGCCAAATTTCTGTAATTCATAATGACAAGTAGGGAAAAAAATAAGTAAAGGCATTATAAAATTTAACTAATAAAAAAATACAGATAGATAAATGAATACGCAGATAGACAAGAAACATACAATTCCTCCAGAAGCAAATCAACAAATCTGATCAGCGGAGGAAAGAGTATTAAGTATCAACAATAAAATTCGATAATTCTACTTAATCACATCACGCACTACGTTGTGTTTCCAGAAAAATAAAATAGAATAAATAATCATACTCACGCTACCTAAATAATTACGGAATACGCTCACAAACAAAGCCTTCCACTCAAATAAAGAAGAATAAAAAAAAAATACACTAATGAAAATTAACAAGTAAACACATACTTTTTTTTTCTTAAGTACATTTGCCTTGTGTTTCCTTCGATGAACACTGCGACGTAGAATTAAAAAAACAAGACAAGAAATAAAACTTCGACGATGGATAGTGAATGTGAGGGCAATGTGATTAGCAAAAATATGACGTGGAAGTGCAATGTAATAAGTATTCATTACTCTAATAACTGAGCATCACTTTTTATATCAAATTTAATTATCATGTGATTGGTTAGTTATATAGGGCAGGAAATTAATGGCAGTAAATATTCGAATTAATTAGCGACTGCATCAATATGTTATACACAAATGTTCAATCAATTAACATACGTTCATAGATTAATGAGAACCTGATGAACATGAAATACAAAGAGCTAAATATAGTTCATATGATGGATGTAAAGAGATGAGATTGAAAACCAAAATCCAGGTAAATTAATTAATAACCAGTTGAATAGATAAATCAGATAACTAAAGCATCGTAGATCACGACAAAAAAGAAATCATGTGCCCTAAAATTAGATACAAAAACATTTACACACACACACACACACACACACACACACACACACACACACACACACACAAAGACAGAGAGAGAGAGAGAGAGAGAGAGAGAGAGAGAGAGAGAGAGAGAGAGAGAGAGAGAGAGAGAGAGAGAGAGAGAGAGAAAGGCACTCCCGTCCCTACATCCTCCATATTAATGCCACAAAACCACCACAAACAGCAGCCATCAAGGAGACAGAGAGGCGGACCCGCAGCGGACACACACTAGTCAATATGAAGATTGATTCTGTCCTCCCATCGGCCTCCTTATCATTGAAACACGGCATTTATGTGAGGAACGGCCTGGGGAGATACGAAAGCGACATCTAGGAATATAGGAATGATGAAAGGAATGTAGACGATGTTACAGAAGGTATTGAGACAGCATTAATGATAGGTAGGAACTGACTATTTGTTTTTTTTTATAGGAAGAGATAGGAACACTTTGTAAACAATGATGGGTGGTCAGTGGATATGTAGAAAAAAACTATATTCATATCCATCACCCTGACAGGATATAATAAAATACTGAAACTTAAAAAAGAGAAGAATGTTAACAAAATAATGAATGCTCCACAAAACCCTAAGTTACACGATGACAAAATACAGTAACTGGCAGTCCTGTTGTGCTGTGTAAGGATCATAATGCACTGATGCTAGAATTTTAGAGTTAATATAGCAACAATTAATAACTGGTGCCTTGTTAGTTATAATGATTTTGTGCCAACGATGGTTATAATGGGAGTTAAATGAAGCTCCACTTTTTAATAGGGTTTTTGTTACGTATTAGTATTAGTGTGGTGGCTGCGCTGTGGTGGTCTTGTATCGCCCTCTGTCTCGTGCTTTGAATGGGTTTTGCTTAATAGGCAAAACTTGAATGGATTGATATCTATCACTTGGGTTATATCTCATTTGTCTATCTATTCGTTTATCTTTTTTGCGCATGTTATCATGTTGATTAATATTATTGTTATTGTTTTTTTATTATTATTATTGGTACTACTACTGATGCTGCTACTGTTGTTGATTGTTGTTGTTGTTGTTGTTGTTATTACTACTACTACTACTACTACTATTATTATTATTATTATTATTATTATTATTATTATTATTATTATTATTATTATTATTATCATCATTATTATTGTTATTAGCACCATCATTATTGTTATTATTACGTTTACAATTATTACTACTATTATTATCCTCATTACCTCATCATCATTATCAATATTATCATCATTTATCACTATTACTTACATACTATCTTTTCATGTAATTCTTTCTTTCCCGCTTCTATTTTGGATGAGGCCGGGACAAGGCACACATTTCAAAGCTAATATTACTTTATACAACCCTGACTCGACGCATTCCAATAATGGCAACCAAGTCTTCATTTCATTATATTCAGCAATAATTAATCTCTAACGCTTCCACCGCGCCTCGCCTTGACGACCACCTGGCAGGCAGCGCTCCGCCGTGCCACATGTTTTTACGCTTCAATTTATTCACGGGTGACAAGTGTTTACCGTTAAGCTTGAGTCTTTTTGCGCCACGATAAAGGTTATTTGTTATTCAGGTGTCGTGTGTCTATGAGCGTTAATGACAGGCTGGTGAGATGAGTGATGAATGAGTAGTGATTCAAGGACGAGAAAAGAATGAGAGGAGCTTAATGTTGCGTTATTCATACTTATTTATTTTTCTAAACGAATTATATATTTTGTTTTCGGGTGTAGCAAGCAAACCTGCTAATATTTTTTTGTATATCACTTCTTGTTAGTTAATCGGTCAACTTTCCTCTCATCCAACTATCATTTTTTTATGTTATCTATTGAATTTTATTTAATTAATCTATGACATCATTATTTCTCCTTTCCAAGATACTTATTATAAAAAGGTAAACTGATATTCTCCCTCTTTACAATTCCTTTCAATATTTAAAGTGGTGCTAAAATAAGGATAGAACAAGACAGAATGGAATGTAAAACAAGTACCCTCTTTCTTTCTCTGCAATTAATTTCGATGACCATACCAGCGTTCAAATAACAATCTAAAAACAAGGCCTTATCCATTCGTTCCCTCACTCAAACAGCAGCAAAGTCTGGGAGGCCACGCACACCTGAGTGCTGACCAGACAAATAAACAGGTAACATGAATAAACACAAAAGTATCACAAGCACACCTTTAACATCACATCACACTGGTCAGCATTTCTCCGACTGAGCTCAGCATAACTCAGCGTAACTCAATGTAACAACTCTGACCACGCGTGTTTCTTCAGCCGCGAACAGTTTTATGGGAAGTAACTATAACGGAGCTACACAGAACTGAATGTGGAATGCACGTATAGTTTTGTGGGCTTTTTATGAAGACTTGGGCTCAGCTGCCCCTTAGTATATTGTGCTACTGTTGTGAGAGGAGTTACTGTGAAAAGATGCTACTGGTGAGGGAGTAGTTTCTCTCTCTCTCTCTCTCTCTCTCTCTCTCTCTCTCTCTCTCTCTCTCTCTCTCTCTCTCTCTCTCTCTCTCTCTCTCTCTCTCTCTCTCTCTCTCCTTAATGTTTTAAATAATATATATAAACTTTTAAAAAATCAAAATGAATAGTACAGATAACATTTATGGCTAGAAAAAATACGCCTTGCTAGGATACTAATAATGAAATTAATGATCATATAAGGTTGATATGAAAGGGAAGCTTTTAAGAGAACAATGAGAAGATGGTCAAGAAACTGATATATCTTATTCGATGTAGATTAAGGAGAGTGAATGTTTAAGCGCAGACTTTTACGTAGTGCATGTAATTTATCATTTTGTTTAGTTAAGTTGCCCAGGGTTACTCATATAAAAGAATTAAGAAGGAAAAGAGAAAGAAAAAAAATCATTAGAATTATTAGTCATTGGTAAAGGTATCTTCAAAATTTCCCTGTCAAAAATGATACTTTAGAAATATGTTCTTAACTGCTGAAATCTACAATGTTACGAAATTATATCACAATACTTCCTATACATTACGCAACTTCTTTATTATTACCATTATCATCATCAGACGTGTGCAATAAGAGTTCAACAAGGACACGCCAATCAATCAATCATGTATTCTGAAACACTTCGACACACCTCCACTACTTTACAAAGACTTTACCTGAAGAGACACGGGCTTTCAAATAGAATGGACTACACTAGTGACAGATTAACATGATTTCTGTATTTTTAACAGGTAAACATTCTCAAAATTCTGGATAACAATCTCTCTTGGTTTTTAAATAGTCGTGGTGAAAGAGGCAAGCATTATTCAACACTTTATATTATAGGAAGTAACTTTTGGTGTTTTAGACAGGATTTTATGACTAATGGCAGATTAACAAGATTTCTGTATCATTAGCAGAAAAAACACTCTTGGAAATCCGGATAAGTCTCTCTAGCTTCTTTAAGATAGTCGTGGTGAAAGAGGTAAGCGTTTCAGAACACTCTACATTATAGGAAGTTACTCTCACATCACGAACTTTCACGCACCAAACTTCCTTTCTCCTCTACAGTTTCACAAGCACCACCACAGCATCTCCACATTTCAACTTTAATCTTCTTTCCTCTGTTCACGATTTTGTATTCGCTCGCTGTGGTATGTTTTGGGTATCTACTGCATCACTGAAGCGTAATTCTAGTCTGTCAGTTTATTAGGTGATACACATACTACTGTTACTATGATCAGCTGTAGTCAATGTATCTGATTAAAATATGGTAGGTTTGTAATTACATTATGATGATTGGTGTTCAAGTAGGTGAAAGATTTTCTATAATAATAATTATTATTATTATTATTATTATCATTATTATTATTATTATTATTATTATTATTATTATTATTATAATTATTATTATTACTAATATTATTATTATTATTATTATTATTATTATTATTATTATTATTATTATTATTATTATCATCATCATCATCATTACTATTATCACCATCATTATTACTGTTAGTGTTGTTGTTGTCAGCGTTTTCAGAATCACGGTATTCATATCAGAATGGGGCACTTGACTCAGTGACTCACCGGCTCACCCTCGCGCCGCTGCACAGCCTTGACTCAACACTCAGCACTCAACACTTCACTGACTCTAAATACAAAGCAAATAAAACATTCAGACTGATCCGATCCAAAGTATTATTTTTCCACTTCGATAACCAGACACGGAAGTGTACTGAGCAAAACACATGAATTACGGAGGATATTTAGTATGTCAGTGGAGTGTGTTGGTGATTTATTGTTGTGTTTGGCGGAGGGTGCACCGCAGGTGGGAGGGGAGAGTGCTGGAGGGCCGCGGAGGAACACTGGAGGCAACCTGACGGCGGGGAGAGTAAGGAACAGCTTGTATGGACAAAGTAATGGCATCTTAAATTCATATTAATGTTATTTTGAGTGCAGCGGCCTGCCATCACTCTGCTCCTCACTGCCCGGGGCGAGGGCGCCACCTTGCTCCCGGTCAGAGGCTGCGACACATGGGGGTTGCAAATGAAACTATGGATGTAACAAAAAGCGCATATATATTATGCGTATGTTACAGATTTAAATATTATGAAGATATACACATCGGTCTGTCCTAGATGTACACTGATTTGCCAATACTCGCACACATGAGAATTCTATGCGTACATGGAGTCTATACGTACATGAATTCGTCTATACGTAGGTACACAGCTGAAGGCGCGTGTACTGCACGTTTGTGGCGACACACACACACACGGTGGTGACGGGAGCCGCGAGGCCACGCCCGTACCCGCTCACTATGGGCGACTCGCACCTCAGCCCACTCGGCGCGGTGAGGGCGTGCCCGGTGGCGACGACGACAACAGCGGCAACACCACAACGTCTTGCCCTCTTTGGTTTCACTCGAGACGACCGGCGACCTCCCCCACCCAGCGTCCGTCGCCGGCTGTCCAGCCACACCCACTCTGTCGCCCTTGAGGGCGCGCTGCGGGCGAGGTGTGCTCCAGACGAGCCCCTGGGAAGCATCGGCTTGTGTGGCGACAAGCTCAGTACTTAGCGGCGTCGTCGTAGTAAGCCGGGTATTTGTAGGAGGCGCGGAAGCCCAGCTGGCAGGAGGGGTTGGTCAAGAGTCGCTGAGACTCAAACATTTCACGCACGTTGGGGAAGCCGCCGTCCACGCCGCCACCACTGCCGGCTGTCTCCAGTGGCTGGGAGTACCACGAACCATGGGAACGAGAATATGCCGCCGCCGCCGCCGCCGCCTGCATGCTCATGCCCCCCACCACAGGGCTGCTGCCGTTCATGGCCGCGCTGCCGCAGGCAGTCATCTCGTCGGAAGTGGGTGTCGGGAACACGGAGGGAGCGCGCGAGTCTCCGTACTGGCAATAGCCCATCGTGTCATAGTACATGTTGGAGCGATACTGCTGCTGCTGTGCCTCCGTCAGTAGCGCCGTAGGACTGGTCTCACGCCCCACGCCTTCCCTGGACCCCGGCACCAGGGAGTCTACGCTGAAGGAAGACCCAACGTCCAGATAAGATCCTTCGTGACCACCTCCATTGGCGGAGGTGGTGGGAAGAGTAGAGGCCAAGTGGGCGTGGGCGTGTAGGGGCGGTGTATGGGTCTGGGTATGAAGGGGCGGCGTGTGCGTGTGGGCGTGCAGGGGCGGTGTGTGAGCCGAGGCCTTCACCTCGGGCAGACAGGCCGCTGGAAGCTCTGGGGAGTCCTGAGGCTCTGTCTTGGGCTGACAGAGAGGCGAGATGGGGGTCCCACTCCCCGCTTGCACCCCCTCCCCCTCCTGCGGCCCGCCCACCACCTGCCCGGCCTGCGGGTGCTGAGGTCCTGCTCCAGTCTGCTGGGGTTGCTGCTGCTGCGGTTGAGGCGGGCGAGCAGCAGCTTGTTGTTGTTGTTGCTGCTGCTGCTGCTGCTGGTTGTGCTGCGTGAGGGCCACAGGGTCTGGCTGCTGTGCACGTTGGTCGCCCTCCACGCCCGTGGGTGTGTGCTGCGGCTGCTGCTGTTCCTGCTGCCTCTTGATGGCCTCCTCCTTCTCCCGGTTGGCATCCTTCTTCTTGAATCTTTTCCGGCGCCTCAGGTAGGAGCCATTGTCAAACATGTTCCTGGCCTCGGGATCCAGTGTCCAGTAGGACCCCTTACCGGGCTTCTTGTCGTCACGGGGGATCTTGACGAAACACTCGTTGAGGCTCAGATTGTGGCGAATGGAGTTCTGCCAGCCCTGCTTATTCTCCCGGTAGTAAGGGAACCTCTCCATGATGAACTGGTAGATGCCGTTCAGGGTGACGCGCTGCTCGGGGTTGTTTTGGATGGCCATGGTGATGAGAGCAATGTACGAGTAGGGCGGCTTCACCATATCCTTAGGAGGTGTGTGCTGCTGCGTGGTGTAGCCATAGGGGTGGTAGCGGCTCATGGCACTGTACCCGTCATAACAGTAAGCATTGGGAGCCATAGAGGACATTTGTTGCAGCGCCGCCGGCGGGTATGTGGCGGCCGCATGGCGGTAGTAAGATTGCTGGTCCCCGAACAAAGTGTGCATTTTGACGGGATAAGCTGACCACTGATCACACATGGCTACACAGCATTCTGGGTCTACCTCTGACGAGGTAGACCCTGGGACTGCCCACCTGACGAAAGTTTACGACAAAGAGGAGGCAGCGATGTAGGATGAGGCGAAGGGAGGCCGAGGACGCGGGGCGCGGCGGAACCAAGTGACGGGCGGGCGGAGCGGAGGTTCGGGCGGCACCACACGCACAACTTACACCCTCCCGGGCCTCACGCCGCCGTCACCACCACCGCGACGCCTCACCCACTCAACCTCCTTGCTATTTTCACTTCACCTGCTACACTACCGCCGGCGACACAGAGCACAAGGTGGGCACCACGCACCCCCACCACTCCTTGATGTATGACGGGCGACTGTGAGGGCGGCAGCGGGTAGCGGGAAGGAAGCGGCGGACGGGACTGGGCGGGAGATGAGGGATTCTGGTCTGGGCGTGGGCGGCGGGTGTCTACGAGGTGTAATCCTGTCTTATCTGTCCTTCACACTTGCCAGTCTCAGTCACAGGCCGACGAGTGTACTACGGCGGCCAAGTACAGAATACAAATCAGTCCACCTTCGTTATCTTTCGTGTATCTGAGATTTCTTGGCTCGCAGATTGATTAAAATAGCGAAAACACATCGACAGTCTCTTTTCTTATGATTCCAACAATGCTAAAGCAAACAGTCGTGTTGCTACTACAAACACCGCAAGAATTAGTCGCGGCTACTGAGTCAACAAACGGCCACCGCCGCGGCGAGCTACTCTCTGGTTCCGCTCCAAAGGCCGACTGAACGATCTTAAAGTCTAGGAAAATTTACTTTAAGCCAAGTTCATTTCGCCATATTGTACTTGAGCCCCGCCCACCATTCAGAGAACCAATGGCGGCGCGGCTTCTTCACCTTCTTGTTGGTGAGTGGCCGCGTCTCGTGCCCACAGACCACTCCCCGCCCGCCTCGCCTGAGTTATGGTTCTAGACTCCGCCCTTTTGATATCATGTGATTGGTAACTCTGGGGAGCAAATTACTGGGTCCTGCCCCTCGCAATTTTCCCCCTTTAATCTGAGGGGACAATTCCCAAGTCTCAGAGGGTAATTTGGCGCCAACACTTCTAACCCCTCCGCCCGGGACGATAATCCAGCCTAAAGAGATTAGCTCCAGCTCAATAAAAGTTATCCAAACACGGTGGCTGCGGGGGGCTGCGGGAGGGGGGACTGGAGAGGACGAGAGGGAAGGAAGGGAGACTGAGAAAACACGGAGGGGCCACCAAACAGGTTTACACAGCGGTTTTAACAAATCCGGCGTAATAAAGTCCACGGGGGCAGCTGGGGCTCGCAGAAGCTCTCTCCTTGATCACATCCAGTCTTGAACTAGACGTGATGGCGGGTGTGCAGGGCGGCGAGGGGCGGCGGCCACACACCTCCTCAAACACTCCATTTCAGGAAAGCGCGGGAAGTGCTGCCTCTGAATCCATGGCGGCTCGCAACATCTTCAGAAAAAAAAAAAATCGGACCACCACGTCTTGACTGACAGGCGGAGAAAACTCCCTCCCTCCCGCCTCAAAACTGCCACTGGACACATGAAGTAAATTTTACAACAAGGCGTAGCGAGGCGGCCACATTAACTTGGCCAGAAGGATGAGGTGACGGCCATAAAAATCCCCCTTCCAGAGGTGCCGTCCAAGCCCCGCCCACTTCCAGCGCACAGCAGCCTGGAACCTCCGTGACTCGTCTCCGCCGCGAACGCCGCCTCCGCCTCCTCCTCCTCCATTTCTCAAGCCGACAGGCATTGTTTGCACAGGTTAGTTTTCTCCCCGTAATATTCCCTAAAAACTACCGTGTCTTCCTTCATTCTTCCTTGCACATCAGCGAGAAAGAGAGAATGAGAGAGAGAAAGAAAGAGAGAGAGAGAGAGTGAGAGCGAGGCACAAGGTTTGTCTGTGTGAGTGAACACGTCCCCCGGTTGTTATAGCGAACAACGACTTCCATTCCCTTGGCATCAGCTCCCGCCGTGGTGAATCACTCCTCGCCGAGCCGTGGGTGTGTGTGTGAGAGGCGCACTCTGAGATGCAAGGAAGAGCCGCACTGTGGTGTATCTCACACTGGCGGAGGCAATGTACCAGCCCGCTATCAGTCACTCGGCCAGCTAAACGAGAGCCTTGTTCTCCCGGCCGATGCAGCTGTTACTACCGCCCAGTTGCTGAGATTCAGTGATAAATGAAAGTGTTGAGTTGTGTTGCTTTCTCTACGACGCCTAACACAAGCTGCACGGGACCAATGTCTCATAGATATATATATAAAAAAGAATGTTGAATAACGAAATCTCTCAAAGTCCTTTAATGCTTTCTCATTCCTTATATCTCTCTGTCTTGCGGTGATTTATTATTTGAACGTAGAAATACACAGATCAAAGCTTCCAAGATACCGAGGAAAAACTAATTATACAATGAAAATTCTAGATGTGCTTCTTCTCTGGCTGCTCGTCCTCTCTTTATCTATATTACAATTCATCACTCGCAATAAGCAAAATATTTAGCAGCTGTCTCCTTGATAGCACAAAGCAAAAAAAAAGTATGGAAGGAAGATCATAAGAAGTCTCCGAAGTTGGTCTCTTACACCCTCTCATTTGTATGTAAGAGAATATTTAGCAGCCAATATTAAAGACAGAGCGAGCAAAGCGCCATAAATTGTGCACTAATTAAAGAGCGAAACACAAAACCTTCCAACTGTAGTAGTATTAATTTAGGTTTGTTGACACAGCGGCTACAAACAACCTTTTCCTCACACTTCATGAAAAGACCGACGCTCACGTATCAAATTCTTCCCCATCGCGTCCATCTGCCCACTTCACACTTCACCCTCGCTTCTTTCCCCAAATATATGAAAGAGTGCACACAAGGAAGAGAGGGCCGGGATACCCCTAACTAAGACGTTATGCATAAATAATTGAAATAGCTTATGTATATTGACCCCTTCAGTACTGGGACACATTTTTACCACGAGTTTGGGGGGTATGACTAGATGATTTTATTGACATTAGAAAGGGTCTATGGAGGTCAGAAGATTAATGGGCATAGTCTGTACTATTTTAATCCTCACATGAGTTTCTGAAGCTGTATCAAATCGACAAATAATAGGCAGAGTAAATATAGAAATGCGTATCCATACTGAAGGCGATAAGAGGAAAATCCGCAAAAAAATACATTAACGAACAATAAATGCATTGAATAAAGAATGTGTGTAGGCATGATGAAAGAGGAATGGTTAGATAATGTAATAAATAATGGTATACACTGAAGGTTAAGGCAACATTGAAATAATTAATGAGGAAATAATAACAAAACAAAAATATAAGAACAATTAATATTAACACAAAGAAAACTACGACAAAAATAAATAAACGTAAGACAATAACATCATTCACCAATTTCTACATTATTGCATTATTTTAACACCATACAATTAATAAATCAACGTGAACTTAATACATAAAGAAAAAGAAAAAACGGCATCCTAACTAAAAATAAATAAACAAATAAAACGATATATTTCAATATAAATCATTGCATTAAAAAAAAGGCATATTGAATCACGGCGAATCATTCATCACATTTCCCAGCGTCTGTGAAAGCGCTAAAAAAAATTGATATTACCTTTCTAGCTGATACCATGAGAAAGAGGAGGAGGAGGAGGAAGAAGACATTTTTTCAATATATTTGGATCCACGCCTTCTAAATAATACTCCCAATAAAGAATGATAAAAGCAACGAAACTCTAAAGGACACAAAGAAAATATAAGGAGACTACCAGATATATACCATTACAAGGTACGAAGCATAACTAAGAGGTAGAAAACAAATAAAGGAATAAAGAAGGAGGAGGAGAAGGAGGAGGAGGAGGAGGAGGAGGAGGAAAAGCATGTAACAGAAACAGAAGGAAGCTTAACACCAAAGACCACCAACCCATGAGAATTCAAAGCAGAAGGATGAACTTAAGAGAAGATATTCTATTAATGAGGAATTGATGAGCAAGCGGTACTAGAAAAGGGAGGGAGGAGGGGAAAGAAAAAGAAGGAGGACGGAATAGGAAGAAGAGAGAGAGAGAGAGAGAGAGCGAAGGGAGGTAAAAGTAGGAAAGTAAACAAGAGGGAACTGAGAATTATCCTTTAACGAGGTGGATTCGCATAAACAAACACGAGATTTTGAGGTAAATGGGAAAGAAAAAATAGAAACGAAATGTGATACTTCTTGAACGAAAAGAAAAGCAATAGATACACATACCGAAAAGGGAAAGAATACTTCAAAGTGTTGTAATGGAGATGAAAAGCAATGTAAATACAGAGAGGTAACGAGGAATCAGGAAAAAAAAAAATAGGTAAATTATGATACGTACTTCTTGAACAAAAAGGGAGCTAAAATATAGATATAAGGAAGAGAGATTGGTGAATGCTATGAGATCTCACAATAACGATAGAAATGAAAAAGAAAGAAAAATTAAAGTAAAACTATATAAAAAAATTTAATACTCATTGAATGTAAAAATAGAAAATAACTAAAGAAAATACAGAAAGGAGAGGCAGAAAAGAAATCAATTATTAGAAATTACCATAAATAGGAATAAAAATTAAACTAAAAATCTAAAATATCATAATAGTTAATGAATATAGAAAAAGAAAATAGCTAAACAAAACAATACTAAAAAGAGAGGCAGAGAAGAAATTAATGAAAAGAAATTACTGAAAATAGGAGGGAAAATTAACAAAACTAAAATCAAATATATCTGAATAGCCATTAAATACAGGAATAGAAAAGAAATCAACAGAAAAATAAATATTGAAAAGAGGGACAAAGAAGACATCAATGAGCAATCATAAAAAAATAAATAAATAAATAATAAACACAGATATAAAAATAAAGAGACGGTAATTCATAGTACCTCCAACTCTTTTTAACCATACCATTCATCTATAACAAAGTGAAATCAATACTCTATCTGATTAATAAAACACCCATCAATATAAAAAAAAACACCATAGTAAACAAAATAGACCACTAACTACCTCTTCCACTGCCACGCCTCTTAATAAGATTCTGATGCAAATTGCCGTATATATTTCTGAAAGACTAAGAAACGAAACCGAATAGAGAGCAAAGTTACTGAAAAAATATTATACTTTTATACTTTTGTTTTTGTTCAGTTTAACCCCTTCAGTACTGGACGCATTTTCCTATTTATTCTGCCTATACTGTACTTTCCATATGTTATTCAGTCAGGTTAGTGTGTTTTAGTAGTCATTTACTGCGCCTCGGGTGTATCTGCAGTTGTCCTGGCTGTGGCTACCGGGGAGGCAACGTCTGGGTAAGCCATCAGCCAGGCACAACTTCCCCGCATCTCACCTT
>CM035198.1:18570317-18581691 GCA_020233015.1 Callinectes sapidus | reverse complement strand
TCCCTTTCCTTCCTTCATTCTTCCCTTCCTTCCTTTATCCCTTTACTTCCTTCCTTCATTCATCTCTTTCCTTCCTTCCTTCCTTCCTTCCTTCCTTCCTTCCTTCCTTCCTTCCTTCCATCCTTCCTTTATCCCTTTCCTTCCAACCTTACTTCCTTCCTTCCTTCATCCCTTTTCCTCCTTCCTCTTTTCATTCATTCATTCATTCATTACATTCCTTTTTTCCTTCCTTCATCCTTTTCCTTCCTTCATTCATTCCTTCCTTCATTCATCTCCTTCCTTCCTATTTTCCTTTCTTCCTTCCCTTCCTTCCTCTCTTACTTTCTTCCTTCATTCATTCATCTTTTTCCTTCCTTTCCTTCCTTCCTTCCTTCCTTGCTTCCTTCATTCATTTATCTCTTTCTTTCCTTCCTTCCTTCTTTTTTTCCTTCCTTCCATCCCTCCAAATTCATCGCGAACTTCTCGTATCTCCGTTGTCTTCTCACTCCTTTTGTTCTCCGTGTTTAACTTTTCTCCTTTTTCAAAACCATTGTCACAGTCTTCCCTTTCACCTGAATGGCTTCTTCTTCGACCAACTTTCCTTCCTTTTCATCATACTGCTCCCTCAAAAAAAAAAAGAAAAAAGTGGAAAAAGATAAAAATTCTTAAGGGGAAATATTAAAAAGAACTCGCACTACGTATATTGGGGTTTCTGTAAATGTATAAAGTCCGGAATTACTGAAGAAAACTGGCTCGAATCCGTACATATTGCAGCGGCGATGTCGGTTCCATTTATATGTATTGCCACCACGGTACGGTTTGTCGGATTCCCTCCCGTGTGTAGATGTAATAGTGGGCCAATTCCTACGCCACGAGTTTACGGTGAAGAATTTCCTTGGTGGGGACCCTTGCGACTATTTATGCATCTATTAATATGCATCTATATCTACAAATCTTAATGTGGCAGTTCTGTTGCGTTGATGCTATTTCCATATCCGGTATCATATCCTCGTGTTTGAATTTTCTCCAGGTCAGGAGTATACGGTGGAAAATTCATTGGTGGAACCCTTGGAATTATTCATGCGTCTATTATAATGCATCTATTTACGAATCTTCATGTGGCAGTTCCGTTGATACTGTGTTCTTATCCCGTAACATATCCTCGTGTTGTAATTTTTTCTAGGTCAGGAGTATACGGTGGAAAATTCATTGGTGGAACCCTTAGAAGTATTTATGCATCTACTATAATGCGTCCATATTTACGAATCTTCATATTGTTTCCATATCCGGCATCATATTATCGTGTTGCCATTTCCTGCGCCACGAGTATGCGGTGAAGAATTTGTTAATGGATATCCTTGTGACTATTTATGCATTTGTTATAATGAGTCCATATCTTCAAACCTTTATGTGGCAGTTCCATTCGTACTGTGTTCATATCCAACATCATATCTGTGTTGATTCATAACTTTCACATGATTAGTTTTGTCAACAATCATTAAGTTCAATATGGAATCTAAAAGTTCATAAAGATCATCCTAATTAGCTGTTACTTTTCTTCTTCCTACTACTTGTTGTTGCTATTTCCTTTTCTTACGGGCTAATATTAAACGTGTGGAGCAGAAGCGGTCGTAACTGTGGTGACAAGTTGGATTAGTTTGAGTAGTGCTATGTCAAGTAGACTTTACCGGTATTAGAAGTAAGTTCTGAAGGTAGAGAGGAAGTGAGTGTGTGTTGGTGTAATAGTTGTTTGTCCTGAGGGTAGGAACACCTGTATTGTTGACTTAGTTAATTATAGACACAAACGTTTACTGCGTCAGTTGCAACCCGGCACATCTCTTTCCTTTGTAGTTCAGCCACCATTCCAAGCCATGTATCTTTAATCCCTTCAGTACTGGAATACATTTTTATCATTAGTTTTGGTTGTGATTAGACGATTTTGTTGACATTAGAAAGAGTCTAATTAGATCCGAAGATCAATGGTCAGAATCTGTACTGTTTTAATTCCCATTGGAGTTTTGAAGCTGTATAAAATCGACAAATAATAAGGAGAATGAATGTAAAAATGCGTTCCAGTGCTGAAGGGGTTAACCATTCCTTTCTTCAACCGCAGCCTGGGCGTGGGTGGCGTGCGTGCTGGTCGGCTTCACCTGGACACCAGCACAAGGTGAAATCACTGACTACCGTGTCAAGTGGTGCCACTGTGACCTGGACGCGTGTCTCAAGAAGGTCCTCACGGCACTGCAAAAGAACACCACGCTGCCTTCCTGCTCGCCCAGTGAGTGTTGCTACTCCCCTTCTCGTCTTTCCAGCCTTCCTTAGTTTGGGTCTTGAAACTTAGGAGTAACTTTGTCTCTATAACTTTACGGTCTAAGTCCTCCCAAACGAGTTCCTTACGTCCCTTACTTCTACTTCCGTCTCTATCCCTCCTCCCTCCAAACCCTACTATCACTTACCACTAAATACCTCCACCTGTTTGTACGGACATGTTGATATTTTCATCTTCCTCTATTAGCATTTTGAGTTCCTTGCAGATTTGTTTTTCCTCTTAGGTTTTGGTGTGTGTGTGTGTGTGTGTGTGTGTGTGTGTGTGTGTGTATGTGTGTGTGTGTGTGTGTGTGTGTGTGTGTGTGTGTGTGTGTGTGTGTGTGTGTGTGTGTGTGTGTGTGTGTGTGTGCATTGACTTCGAGAATATTTCATTATCTAGTAGCGTATGTGCCTAAATCAAATCCTACGATTAATCAAGGAGAGTGTGGTTGTGAGGGAAGTAATCTGACCCGAAGCATGACACTGTTCATATGTTGCAGAGGAACCAACGGTGGTCACTCCTCCCGGAACCGTGGAGGGAAACTCTGGAGGTAATAAAGCTTCCACAACGAGCGGTACTACCACACAGAGCACGACCACCACCAACACCACCACCACAGCCTCGACGAACTACACTGGCGGTGGTGGACAAGAAAACACAACCACTGTTACTTACACTCCCACTCCAACAAATTCCACCACACAAACGACCCTTAACGCAACAAATACCACTCCAAACACCACCACCGAAACAACCACCACTTACACCAACACAACCACAACCATTCTCCTCACCAACTCGACACCTACGGACGGCTCCACCACCCTTGCATCCACAACCCCAGGAGGTAAGGCAGTATTATCAGCTCCGCCACACTGATACATGGCTGGGGGAATTAATTACTGAATCTTGGCGGCGGGAACTGCGACCGTGTCTGTGCCGCGGGAGTGAGATATTGTCACTTAGAAAATAATGTTGCGGTCCCTGAAGCGTGATGAAATGTCCCGCAGGAACCTAATGCGAGTTTGAAGATAAATCGCCTCTTTTCTTTCCTTCCTCCCCGTACATGCACTACTCCTACTCCGCCGCCGTGTTCCGTCCCTACGTGATGAAGGGCCGCTCCCTACTTTCCTACACTGAAAATATATCTCGGTTTTCTTTCCCTCCGTCCCTTGTGGCCCCGACGATGCAGTTGAGTATATTGTCACAGTATTTTTCTCTTCCGCTCGTCTATTTGGGATGATATAATCGATAATCAGTGTATGGTTTAGGACTCAAGTATATTAGGTTTCCATTTTTTTTCCTCAGTATGTCAATGTATGTGTTTCCAGGTTGGTTAAGAATATTAGGTTCAGAGCATCCACGTGAATTATTGGTTATCGATAATCTGTTTGTGGTTTAAGATACACGTATATTTTCGCTTTTGCTCTTCCTCCTTTGCTCCAGTTTATATCATCCAAAGCTGCTGTTTTTGCCAGAGTTAGAATTCGATGATCAATTAATGCTTTTATAAAATCATATAAAGCACCTTGCTTTCTTGATTTTTCTAGTACAATGTGCTTTTTACGGAAATTTATGAGCTAAAGGAGACCACCTAATGGAAATCTATTTATCTATCTGAGATTTGGGAGCCTTTACCCCGAGCGGATGCCCAATCTCCTCGATTCGAACCCCATGGGCCTGGGGATCTCAAGTCACTCAGAGCGAAAGTGGTTCTTCTTAATATGCAAGTACATTTTGATCTACGCTCTCTGCTTTTATTTCCTACTAATATAAAGAGTTATTCTTTACATTATCAACTTCATCCTAACTGTATACAACCCAGGAAATCCCACCTCTTAAATCAAATTGTTCGAAATCACGGCATTACTGAATTTTTATCGCCTTGAAATTGTCCTCTTCGGCCAAGATAGGAGAAACTGATCGTAACATATGAAGTGTACGTGGCTGTCACCTCCAAAAGCCAACCTCGTGCAAGAATTACAAGTTTTGATTACGACATTATTAGTGCTAAACTTTTATCGCCTTGGAGGTCCCTTCGCCATTCTTGTTTGTGAATGTGGTGGGCGTGAGAGAGAGAGAGAGAGAGAGAGAGAGAGAGAGAGAGAGAGAGAGAGAGAGAGAGAGAGAGAGAGAGAGAGAGAGAGAGAGAGAGAGAGTGTGTGTGTGTGTGTGTGTGTGTGTGTGTGTGTCCATTTTCCTCCAAAGATTATCTAACAACAGGCCACAACAATTAAGATAAAACACAGCAAAAAGGACTCGAATCCAAAATTAACACTAAGAAGACTTAACACTAAACAGAAATCTCGATTGAGAGAATTTGTTCTTGGCGGAGCATCGGAAGTTTCAACACAGCGCCACTGAGAGGATCCGGTGGAAGGTGGAAGGAAGACTCGCTGGTTCCCTAGTGGTGTTGGTGGTGGCAGGGGATATGCTGTAGGGAGTGATGGAGTAGCTATAAGGCAGTGCTGTGGCCGGTAATACTGTCTTACTCATGTTAACTTGCCTGCCTCGCTCGTCAATGCACTCTTTGTTCTTGTATCGTCCTTGTATCCTTAATGTCCGTCCTTTGGTTGCTCAGTGTTCGTCCTTGTCAGTGAGTCAGTGTTCATTCTTGTAAGTGACTCAGTGTTTGTCCTTTGGTTGCTCAGTGTTCGTCCTTGTAAGTGAGTCAGTGTTCGTCCTTGTAAGTGAGTCAGTGTTCGTCCTTGTCAGTGAGTCAGTGTTCGTCCTTCTAAGTGAGTCTGTTTGTCTGTCCCTTGTTATCATATGTTTAGATTCCACGTTGTGTCTTTGAAAGGTTAATGCAGTCATTTCTTTTGCCTTCTTATGTAAGAGTGGTATCTTCTGTATTTGTCTGTCCCTTGTTATTATTTGTATAGAGAACCTATATTGTGTCTTTGAAAGGTTAAATGCAGTTATTTCCTCTTCTTTTTTAATGTAAGAGTGGTATCGTCCAAGGACAACGAAATAGTAACAGAAGAAAGGTCCATTAAAGAGCCGGTCTCAGAGCCTCTCCCCCGTAGAAAGAGCTCAAGTTGGAAATAGAGAAACAGGAAGAGAATTTTAGAGTATACTAGAAAAATGGATGAATGACTGAGACTACTGGTTAACTCTTGCATTAGGGAGATGGACATAATTGAGGGGAGGCAGGGTCAGAAGAACAGTTAGCTTGAAAATGGCACTGCAAGATAAAAAGAAATGCAACACGGGGAGAGAGAGAGAGAGAGAGAGAGAGAGAGAGAGAGAGAGAGAGAGAGAGAGAGAGAGAGAGAGAGAGAGAGAGAGAGAGAGAGAGAGAGAGTAGGATAGTCAGTTAAAGGAGAGGAGTTGATAAGACGAAAAGCCTTTGATTTCACCCTGTTCAAGAGAGCGTCATGAGTGGACCACATCCCTTCCTTCCCTTACAACATGCCCCAGCTCAAACTAGTTATGTTTTCTATTGGTGTCCATTTTTGTTATATGCTCACCTGTCTCTGTTCTGGATTGTATTATAGTCCGTGTTGTCTGGCCTTATAACTGTCCGTCTTTTTTGTTGTTGTTGTTGTCTTTTTCTCCATGCCTTCTGTCTGTCTGTCGTATATATGTGTGTGGGGAGGGAAGGGAAGATCCAGTGTGTGTGTGTGTGTGTGTGTGTGTGTGTGTTGTGACGTGTCGTGTTATGTCATGTTATACTGTATTATACCATGTATTCCGTGTCTGCTTGCCTTCCTACATGTTTGTCTGTCTGTGCTTGTCTATCTGTCTGTCTGTCTGTCTGTCTGTCTGTGTGTGTGTATGCACGTGTCAGTCATCACATTAGCACTTTCCATTGCATACCATCACCGGGAGTGCTGCTCATGACATTTCCCGCCACGTCTATATCATATACTATGTTTGTGCACCAGAGATTGTTTATTTGCTTGCTATTAAGAAGCTTGTCGCTATTACAAATTGTCTTCTTTATCTACTTCCATGGTATTGTTTTTTTTGTTTTTTTATCTATCTATTTATTTATTTATTTTGATTTATTTATTTTATTTTATTCCTATATTATTTTTTTGTTTTTTGGAGATTTATGCAGATTATTGTTGCTGAATGTGTTATTTTTATTTGGTTTCTAGTCTATCTTACTATTTTCTCTCATTTTCCTTTGTTTTTTCGTCTGTTCTCTATGTTTTTTTTGTTTTGTTTTTTGTTGTTATTCTGTTTCTTTGCTGAATATTGCATCTGCTTTCGCTTTTTTCCTTGTCCTGTTGTCTTTATCTATTATTCATTGTCCTTCTTTATTCATTCCTGAATATCCCATCCCTGTTTATTTTTGTGTGTTCATCTTTTTTCTACCACTATTCTGTACCCATGTTTTATTGAGGCTGTAATGACACGCTGCACGATATCACATCTGCTGTTTTTTGCCCTTAGCGTCTGATTTGGTTGTCATTGATGCTTAAATCTTTTATTTTACTTATAGATGGTGTGGTTTAGTTTTGTCTTTTCCCTCTGAGATATATGTTTTTGTCATTCTTTTTGTGTTTTTTACTTTATACCAATTTATATATATTTTTTTTACTTTACCAACAGGTCATGCTTTATTCCCCCTCATGATTGTTTATTTTCTTCCTTTGTTAATTGGACTTGTTGATATATTTAAATGTGCATCCTTCATCCTGCTATCCATCTTAATAACTCAGTCTTTTGGGGACACCAATTCGTCACTTCACAGCAAATGAAAAAGGGAATAGTCCGGTACATGTATGATTTTCGTTAGTGATTGGTTGGTTAGAGGAATGTTCATGAAAGAGTTGATTGTATCACTAAAGAAGAGGAAGGTAAGAGTGTATAGTTGCCTAGAAATTTATGCCAGATATTAGATGTTCAGTGAGGCTTTCTTGAGTTACAGAATTATTCTTTAGTTGATCATATGGCAAATCTTTAGAATAAAAAAACACTAAAAAGAATTTGAATAATCATATATGTAGCTTTTAAGCGTTTTTTTTATCATTGATGGAAACACATTTACGAGAACCCGGCTAATCATCAGTGTGAGCTGTGGGAAGTCTTGATGAAATAAAGAGTTAAGCAATAAGGTGTCTCAGGTGGTGATCGCAACTGTGGTGAAAAAAAAGAAGACTCGGTTGACTGCTTTCCCGAGAGAGGACCTCCATTTGACTAAGGGAGAGGTGGAGGGAAAGATTGAGGGAGACGCTGAGAAAGGAATTTAGGCAACAAGGGAAAGCTAGAAGGATGGAGGGCAGGAGGGAGATAGGGAGAGACGGTATACATTAGCACAAGATACCGCGAAAAGCCTCGACATTGACGGATTATTCTCGTTTTCTTCTTGGCCTCACTTTTCTGTGTCTGGTGCTCTCCTTCCCTGCTCCTCACATACTACCCCACCTCCCCTCACCGCACCACCTGCTCCTTTCTCACATATTTTTCCCATGATTTCCTACACTGCTCTATTATCCAGCACAGAAACATTAGGCACCACTGCATTGCTCTTCCCTTCACTGCTTCTCGCCTTAACAACGCCATTACTGCTGCAGACACCACCACTACGCAAACTACTACAGTGGAACCTGACTCAACTAAGAGGACGGCCAGGGGTAAGGAGACTGAGTCCACCACACCGCTTGATATAACCCTCCCAGTCACCATCCCCACGGAAACACCCTCCATCACACCCATCATCACCACCATAGGCGTTCCCACCACCACCATAGAAGTCACCACTGTAGACGTTGCCGCCACCACGGAGGCCCCCACCACTGTGGACGCCGCTGCCACCACACAGGCTCCTACCACAGTGGATCCTGGAGTTTTAAGAAGGTGAGAACTGTATGTCTTTTTTGTTCAAGTTTAGATTCACGAAAAAGTACAAAATGTTTAGATAGTTACAAATTATCTAAAGTGATAGAAATAAATGAGGAAGAGCTGATACTATTTTTTTTAGAATCTGTGCTTTTCAGTATTTCCTTAATAGCACAATAATGAAAAATGTTAGTAATCTACTGAGTAATTGGTAAATTTTGAATCCTGTCGTTGACAAAGTCCTTTTAATTGTCTTTTTTGCATAATGATATATGATCTTTATTACGAATTGCCTTACCAGTCTCTTATACAGATTTCCAGTCAAGAAAAGATGACATGATAGATAGCAAGTGTGATGAACATCAACCGACTAACTGGGTGCAACTGATTAAACCATGAAAAAAGACATATACAGTTCAATGCATTCTCAATCACTCATACCATTCTTTGATAAACTCATTACCCGCTTCTGTATTTCCAAATTTCCATGATTTGATTTCATTTTAAGAGGAAGGTTTCAAAACATTTATCAATTTCTTTTACTTAATTCTGTAGGACATGCAAAAAGACTGACGAATAAATATCGTTTTTTCTTTTCTTTTTACTTTTTTGTTGCCCTTGGCCAGCTTTTCCCTCTCACGTAAAAAAGTAGCAGGTTGAGGGGATAATATGGTCGAAACTCTTTTTGAATTACCTCTGAAAGTTTTGAACGAGTGACCGTAGTAAATACTGACTTGGTGGAAAAAATTCAACGCTGAAAGTCACTTTTCCCGGGAATTAAAGTCGCCATGTTGAAGTAGGCGTACCGTCAGTTGTGGCGTGAACTCAGCACCAAAAGAATCCAGTGAAATAAAAGTAACGTTGTTGATCTTCATGTATTGTTGAGTAATAAGTGTGAATACAAGAATAATTACCTTTAACTTATCAATCTAGATCATCTGTCTCCTTAACCCCTTCAGTACTGGGACGCATTTTCATATCTATTCTTCTTACTATTTGACGATTTTATAAAGCTTCAGAGACTTACGTGGGAATTAGAATAGTGCAGACTTTGACCATTAATCTCCTGACCTCCGTAGAGCTTTTGTAATGTCAATAAAATCATCCAATCATATTAAAAAAATGAAGGTAAAAATGGGTCACAGTACGGAAAGGGTGAAGTTAAATCATCAGATTAGCACGGATCACGATGAATGATTTTTTCAACATATTAGTCTGAAGGTAGGAATTAATAACACTAAATTGCTACTCTAACACGCATCAGCTGTCAGTTTTCTAAATATACGAGTCTGGATACAGTAATAAGTAGAACAAGTGTAGCAGTCTTAAAATACATACATAAAATACATAGATAAAATACATAGATGACGAAAATTTTTTGTTTTATTAAATGAGGCTGATATATAAGAATAAATTACATTAGTTTACAAGATTAACACGCGTTGTACGGACGACTAGCCACCTCCTGCATCAATTACAAAGTTGTGTCCGTGGGATTCTTTCAAATCTGATTCAGTTTAAGATTTTTCTGTAATGGTTTTAAATTCGTGCTACAAAAATTAATAGAGAAAATTATTCAGTGTCGGAAACAAGATAAAAAGAAGACAAGGAGGAGGAGGAGGAGGAGGAGGAGGAAGAGGTGGAGGAGAAGGAGGAGGAGGAGGAGGAGGAGGAGGAGGAGGAGGAGGAGGAGGAGGAGGAGGAGGACAACGACGGGGGAGAAGGTGGAGAATGCTATTTAAAACAGTTTTTCACTAGAACGAAGAGCAATGGGAGCTAATGCAATGAAAAAAAAAAAAAACATCACAAGTAACACGAAAAGTATTTTGTTTATCTTTCTTCACGCCAATGGAACGGACGCGAAGTTTTCGTTGCGCTTCAAATAGAAAGTTCCATCTCATTAAAAGAAGAATCAAGGAGTTACATGAGTGCCAACAAGATTTCGTTCACGTAAACAAGTAAAAAACAAAACATAAATGGAAAAATCTACCAGCTCACGTCATCAGACTCTCTAACAGAACGATGGTAAGTTAACAAATGAAATCCAGCACGCGCAGAAACTGAAAAAAAGGTGAGAAAAAGGTGAAAATGCAATGAGAGAAAAATAGAGATTCACACGGAAAGAATGCGAGAATTCATTACTTTCGTGTAAATTAAATAATGAAATGCCTCGTATTTTCTGGGGAGTGGGGAAATGGCGATCATTCTGGCTAAAGGAATTAAAAAGAGTTGTTAAAAGTATTCGGATTGCTTTGTAATAGGAGAAGGCAGAGCAGAGTGAGAGATTTCAATTCGTAGAAAATTATATACGTTTTACTGAGACGGCTTGGAATAGGTATAGTATTAGATTAATGTGTTAAAGTATTAGGTATTAGTATTAAGTATTAAAGTGTACTGTAGAGAGAGAAATGAGAAAGAGTGTTTTTGTTACACTGTTGACTCATAGAGAAATAATATGGAAGTTGATAATGGTGATGATAAATATTCCGGTACAGATTCAGTTTATTAAGCCTTTCAGTACCGGTACGCATTTGCACCACGAGTTTTGAGTATGATTAGTCAAGGATTTTTTTGACACTTGAAAGAGTCTATAGAGGTCATAAGATTAGTGGTCAGAGTCTGTTGTATCTTAATCTCTATACAAGTTTCTGAAGTTGTATACTGTAAAATCGCTAAATGATAAGCGGAATAAATTTAAAACACGCCCCATGACTGAAATTGACACTTTCACTTCGATAGACAAGAATTCACAGCATTTTAAACAACAGTTGAACTCTCTAAACGCAAGAAAAAAAAGATGGAGTAGGATAGATTTAGCAATTTCTCTCCAGTGTAGTGTGTAGAGGTGCCTGTAAAACTGTAGGAAATGTGCCAAAGAGTGTTTAATAGCAGCGAAAAGATGAAGCGGAGGGTGATAATGATAGTGATGATGATGATGGTGATGATAGATGAGGAGGAGGCGAATGATTAAATAGCAGTGAAAAGGTGAAGCGAAGGGTGAAGATGATGATAATGATAGTGGTGATGATAATGGAGTAATGATGATGATAATAATGATAATAATGAATGAGGAGGAGGAGGTGGATGAACGGAATGGTGATGAAATGTCTGATCATATCTAATGTTAGGGTGACATTTAATTAATCACTGAATTGATAACTCACCCCTAAGATAGCACACAAACGCACGCACGCACACACACACACACACACACACACACACACACACACACACACACACACAGACCATAATCCCAAAATTAACCCCTTAAAAACTCATTCTAAACTGAGTAGTAGG
>CM035198.1:18551117-18555489 GCA_020233015.1 Callinectes sapidus | reverse complement strand
TTTTTTTTTTTTTTTTTTTTTTTTTTTTTTTTTTTTTTTTTTTTTTTTTTTTTTTTTTTTTTTTTTTTTTTTTTTTTTTTTTTTTTTTTTGCTTTTATATGGCTTGTTTGTGTTTTATTGGTTATGTATTTAATCTTTGCCCTTCGTTCTTTCTTTCTTCCTTTTCTTCTTTCTTCATCTTCCTCCTCCTCCTCCACCACCACCACCACCACCACCACCACCACCACCACCACCAGATGCCATCACAGCCGGACAGACCAATAAATCATTTGCTATTTCCAAACAGAGCATTTTACGGGGTAGTTTCTCCTTTGCCGTTGCTCCTCCTCCTCCTCTTGTTGGCTGTATGTACCCTTCACCACCACCACCACTACCACTACCAGTAACTCACTTAAATTACAAATCCTACATGCCAAGGACTCAGTAAGGCACCAGAGTGTTTGGCGTGCTGAGAATGTCATCCCTGTCTTCTATATATTACCCCGCCAGTGCGTGTGACGAGGTTGCCGCTGCACGCTCGTAAAGGCTTCAGTCTGAGGCACCGACGAACTCTGTGATCGATAGCACCTGTTCTCAGACTAGTCGCCAGCTCCGGTGTACCTGGCTGGGTCCGTCCCCCGCGCTCGTTCAAGAGAGGAGGAGGAGCTGGATAAGGCTGGGGACGCGAGAACTGCTGACTTTGCTACGGGGTCTTCCTGTCATGAGGGTGTGAAGGGGACGCGAGGAAAGGATGTGTGTGTATGGCTTGAAAGAAAGGTTTTTTTTTTAGGGTTTTGTTGTTGTTGGGTGTGTTCCTTTGTTGGATATTTTGGCGTGGTTGTTTATAGGGCAAGGAAGAAGGAAGGAATGGTGATTTTAAGTGTTTTTTTCTTTTTTTCTATGGGTATGTTCCTTTGCTGGATATTTTATCGTGGAAGAAAGAATGAAGGAAGGAGAGTTTTAAGGGTATTTTTTTCTACTACTTTTGACGGAGGGTGCTCATAAGGTAAAAAAGTAACGAAGGAAGGAAGGAAGATTTTTTTTTGGTGTTTACAAGTTTTTTCTGGCATGACTGACCAATTTTTTACGGTAATGTAAGTGAGTATTGCATCGAAGTACGTGTAATTCTAGAAGATGCTCAAATAAAATCTTCTCAATCCATGATATACTGAAGTTACCGTTAAGCGAGGCACAGAACCGAGACACACACACTGTTAGCAGACGGGGAAAGCTTCTTCAAACATTGGCTTCTGATCGAGTTATTGATTTCCTTGATGGGTGAAGCTTGGCGGTCCATCAGGTCTGCTCCCGGTGATTGATTGATAGGCGAGAGTAGAATGCAGTTGATTGGTCCTTGCTTAGCTGGCGAGGATGGGAGTTAATGACGTTGATTTGAAGGGAATTCCCTAATAGCAACCCTAGATCAACGCCACGAGAGGAAGAGGAGGAAGAAAGAACACGAATAAGAATAAAACTAGTGAAGAATCCAACGAGTTTCCACAGGTGACGGGGAAAAGAATGCCCAGCGTGGTGTTGACAAGTGGTGTATAAAAAGACGGAAAATATGCACACTCACATATAATGGCGGGTGGAGGAAGAAGGAAAACTACCGGCAGGGATGCGACACCAGACATATTAGTGGATGAGATGCTGATGGAGCGCAGGAAAAAGCAAAAGAAGGTGATGTGACTGCAGGAAGAAAATATACCAACGACAAACATGGGAATAAGGAAAATAAGAATAAAGAAGTTGATATTTGGTTAAGTGATATGTCCAAAGCATAGATAACCAGCGAGTTTTAGTTTTATACCCAGTTAGGTTATTTTCTAGGTTTTATTTAACTCCTTCAGTACATAGGGACATTTCTACCATGAGTTTCGGGTGTAGTTAGACGATTTTATTAACACTACGACGGATAAATGGAGATCAGATGATTAATAGCCGGAGTCTGTACTATTTTAATCGCCTTATTAGTCTCTGAAGCTGAATAAACTTGAAAATAATAAGCAGAATAACTATAAAAATGAGTCTCAGTACTGAAGGGGTTAAGGGTTTTTTAAGGGTGTCTAACGAGGCTTTTCATGTGACTATGCAACCACTGCAGGTATATTTCAGAGTATCAAATGTCGAGAGGAAAAATTTGTAATAAAGAGCCATGAAAAGTAGATACAAAACACCTTATCTGAATATTATGACGATTTGACTAAAGTTTAACAATATCTAAATGAAAAAAGTGTGATTTATTGTCGCACTGATCTGAAACGTTTACTGATAATATTGTAGTCATTATTTTGAGTGGTGTTGGCATTGTCAGTGATTAGACACTTGTTTCAGTTTATATTATCAGTGCCCGAAAGAGAGGAGGAAGAAGAAGAGGAAAAGAAGGAGGAGAGGAAGAGGAGGAGTGAGACTTATTAATTGTCCTCAGCTACAGGAAGGGAGTGGGCGTCCATGCCACTTGTAAGTCTGAGCCAGGTGTGACCAGGTGTGTGTGTGTGTGTGTGTGTGTGTGTGTGTGTGTGTGTGTGTACGTCCAACTCAGTGATCTACCAAAACCAAACACACACACACACACACACACACACACACACACACACACACACACACACACACAGTGACAAAACAACCCACATAGGGAACAACAAGTACACTATCTTGTGATTGAGCACGCGCTCTCACCACCCTCCCTCACTCACAGCAGCATATATCCAGCCGGGAATACCTCTTCAGGCCTAGTGATTTAGTATGGTTTGAATTTTGCTGCAGAGAATCTGCCGAGAATAAACATGCTGCCTGGGGTAGGTACAAAAGACACCCATTCCTTAGGAACAAGATGATACATCGGGAGGCATGCAAGAGAATGTCGGCCACCTGCAGATAAATGATAGACCAACTGGGAGACAACAGGAGACGAAAGTTCAGTGGCCCAGGTGTTGACAAAAAGACCTGGGGAAGTTTGGTAAAAGAATCAACAAAGAGCCTCTAACCATGAGCCTCTTCCCCCAATCACCAGGCCTGGCAGATCTAATGCCATGAACAGTAAAGACATGGCCACACTCCTCGCAGAGCTATTTACCAATGAGATGTAGGTTGATGGTGAGACACTACCTGCACCACTGCTGACAAAAGAAACTGACCGCACTGTCACCACCGTCTTGGTGACAGTAGTGCAAGTTAAGCTCTGGATGTGGGTAAAACTATAGGTTCGAATGACATCAGCCCACGGCTCCATAAGCCCTGTGCTAGTGAGTTGTCAACTTCTCTCACAACTGTATTTTTGTCTTATCTGAGTGGGAACAAGTAGCCCTCAGTATGGAAGGAGGTGCGTGTGGTCCCGATACATAAAAAAAGCTTGAGGCATGACCCCGGCAACTACAGACCTGTCTCCCTGCTGTCATTGATGAGAGAGGTTCTGGAGCAAATAGTGACCACTGCCATCTATCAACATTTGGACAAGAACCATCTCTCAGACAAGCAATTTGCTTCCAGGCCCGACCTATCCTCACAAACCTCCTCCTCCCCCTCCTCTCCAATAACTGGCAAGACGCCCTGAAAGGGGGCCTGGACACTCTCGTGGTGTCTGGCATGCCGGGGTTGTCGAAAGCTTCGCTCCAAGTGCCTCCAAGCTGACGTGCTCCTGATGTTTGAAGACAACCTCCAGGATAGGACCCTCCAATGGGTAGTCCGACTTTCAGTTCCACAATGTTCAGCTTTGGGTCTAGTCTTGTTAACATCAACATGGATTACCTTCTATAGCAGCTGTCTTCTGTAGAAGCATATGTTGACGACTGCACACTCTCACACTCCTGCTGCTGCCCCGACAGCAAGCAAGTTGGTGGAGCAGTGGGGAGAGATGTGGCAGGTCAATTTTGCTCCTGAGAAAACGCAGGCGATGGTCAACTCGAGGTCTACGGGCGCCGCACACGCAGTATGGGGATTACTGCGTTTTGGAGGCAAATGTCTATCACTCCTGGACTGTACGAGTATCAAGATCCTGGGCGTGTCTGTAGACTACAGCCTCTGCTTCGACCACCGCATCGTTACTGTCGCCTGCCAAACCTCTCTCTTGGTCTTTGCCCTGCGTAGTATGGTGGAAACCCTCGAGCCACGAGGCACCCTCACCCTATACGAGGCCCATGAATGAGGTATGGTGCCCTGACCTGGATGTCTAGTGTCGCCACCCAAATGCAGAGACTCGATGTTATGTAGTGGTGAGCTCTGCATCTGGTGGCCAGCGAAGAGGACCAGCAGCAGGTTGCATCGGTGACGTCATTTGAACATCGCTGGGATGTGTCGGCACAAATGGTGTGTCACAAGGCTCAGGTTCAAAGAGTCTCCCATCTTGACCCCCTGAGGCTACTGCCACACACGGTGCAGTGGTGCACCAGAGTTA
>CM035198.1:18516872-18529994 GCA_020233015.1 Callinectes sapidus | reverse complement strand
ATAATAATAATAATAATAATAATAATAATAATAATAATAATAATAATAATAATAATAATAATAATAACAATACTACAATGACAACAACCACAACAGCAAAATTTCAGGTCAATAGTCAAGTCGGGTCATGTCAACACAGAGAAGGAAATGAGTACAAATGATCGTGCGCGAGTCATCACCACATCAGCACAGACACACTCATCAATAGAGAGAGAGAGGAAGTGGCGAGACAACACTGACAGACCTACCAACTCCCTACAGTACAGTATAGCCTTCCCTTATAGCGCTTAGCCGTCCCCTTTCCTCGGTACCCTGGGGCGCTCCGTCGCTTCAAGTTTATCACTGACAACTTGTAATTACTATCTTTCTTCTTAAGTATCCGTCTTCATCATCGTGAAGGAAGCGACTCCCGCCTCCCATTAGTAATCAGATCATACAAGAGATATGTCTTCCCTTACCGGTGTGGTGTGGTGTTTTGTGGTGTGTGGTGTGGTGTGGTGGGGTGTTTTGTGGTATGGTGGGGTGTTTTGTGGTGTGGTGTGGTGTGGTGTGGCGTGGTGTTTTGTGGTGTTTTGTAGTGTGGTGGTGTGTTTTGTGGTGAGGTGTGGTGTTTTGTGGTGTGGTGTGGTCTTTCTGTATTTCCTCTCCTCTTTTTACCTGGATTTCGTGACCAAAAGACGTAATAATGTAAGGGAAGACCACACCAACACATCCTGACTGCTCCTATCTCTGGTCTTTCTTCTCATCCTAAGTGTTCTATATCACACAGCCAATCCATCAACAAGTTTACTAACCTGCATGAATAAAAAAAATAATAAAAAAAAAAATTATATCGAGTGATGGGCAAATGACAAAATATAAGAGAACTAACTAAGTCTTCAACAATTATTGCTTCTGTATTTCCAATTTCCTATGACTTGACTTTATTGAAGAGGGAGGACTCAAGATATTCGTCTCTATCTCTCGGGTAATCCCTTCAAACCACGGGGAATGGCAAATTAGTGAGCCTATTTTCTTTTTCTTTTTTTTCATTTTTGTTGTCCCTTCCTAAGCTTACAAAATAAATCAAGTAAAAATTAAAAAAACACACAAATAAATCTCACCCACTACCTCCCCATCAACAGAGAAGGGAAGCAAGCGTCCCTGTCCACACAACGAACCATAAATAACAACAGTGCAAATTCGAGTCACTTCCTCCCTTTAAAAATTCTCCACCAAACTGTAAGTAACCGTGTAAGGCTGTGCACTTAATTCCTCGCGTCGTGCAGCACCACCACCTGTTATTTAGAGACGGCACCAACCACCTTACGACTTCCTCTCACTCTCACTACTCGCTGCTCAACAGGACGCGCTCTGCTCTGCTTGATGGGGGACGAGAAGCCACACAATCTGATGAACAGGATGTACTGACGCAGACAACGACCTCACCTTCATGGCTCCAATGTGACAAGTAACGCTGGTGATGGCTCTCTCTCTCTCTCTCTCTCTCTCTCTCTCTCTCTCTCTGTAATTTCTAAGTTTTGCGCCTATTTGCTGGAAAGTTTGTTGGTCTTACGCTTTCTCCTCTTAATTGTGTGTGTGTGTGTGTGTGTGTGTGTGTGTGTGTGTGTGTGTGCGTGTGTGTGTGTGTGTGCGTGTGTGTGTGCGTGTGCGTGTGTGTTTTCATTATTGCTTCTTCTTTTTCTCCTCTCGCATTTATACTCTCATTCTTGCCTTATGTATCTTTCTCCCCTCCTCCTCCTCCTCCTCCTCCTCCTCCTCCTCCTCCTCCTCCTCCTCCTCCTCCTCCTCCTCCTCGTCCATGTATCCACCTCTGTATACCCGGCCATTCATGCACACTCATCATCATCGTCATCATCACCACCACCACCACCACCACCACCACCACCACCACCACCACCACCACCACCACCACCACCATTATCATTACTTGAATATTTCCTCCCACCTGAGTTTCATTACACTTAACTGTACCTGAGGGTCATTGTCACCTTCCCCGAGTGATTATCTTCTCCCATATGTCATGTTTGAGTTGTCTTTCCTCCCTCCTCCTCCCCCTCCTCCTCCTCTTCCCCTTCCTCCTCTTCCTCCTCCTTTTGCCTCCCTCACCTCGTAGGAATGTTGTGGTTTCAGAAGGCGAAATGTTGCACGGAGAAGGAGGAGCAGCAGCAGCAGGAGGAGGAGGAGGAGGAGGAGGAGGAGTAGGAGGAGGAGGAAGAGGAGGAAGGAAAGGTGTGTGTGCATAAGGTATTAGGGTGAAAAGTGAGTTTTGATTCTCGTGTGTATGTTTGTCATATACTTTATCTCCTTTTTTTTACTTTATCTATCTCGTGTGTGTGTGTGTGTGTGTGTGTGTGTGTGTGTGTGTGTTGTTTGATCTACAATCTGCTGTGTAGCGTAAAGAAAGCTATAAAGATCTGTTTGTTTGTATTTTTTCTTTTGTGCATAATTTGTGGAGTTTTTTTTTATATTTACCCATTTATATTTGATCTGTAGCTTTGTTTTCTTTATTTCTTTCATTTCTTTCTTTAATTATTTTTCCATCGTGTCCGAAAGAAGATTGGCATGGAAAAGAGTAAGAGAGTGAGTAAATTAGCGAGTAAGTAAAGGATAAAAGGAAAAAAAGAGAATAAAAAGGGACAAATTGAAAGTAATTGAGGAAAAATATGACAAAAAAATAACTATGTGACCTAAAAAGAAGAAAAAAAGAAAAAAAGAAAAAGTGTCATTTATAATTCAAGAAAGACATGTCGATGAAGGGATTAAAGGACAGCAGTTCAGTTCAAAAGTTCAGGTTCAGATTCCTTTGGCTTCAGGGATCTGGTTTCTTCAGGTTCTGGTTGGTGGGGGGTGGGGGCATCAACACCCCCGTGGGAAGACAAAGGGGGGCGGGGGGGGGGGGAGAAAAAAAATGGGGAGTGAATGGGTAGACGCAATGTGAAGGTTCGTGTTTCCTATGATTGAAGGACGAGGCACTCCATTCAGTCAGGGTTCAAAGGTAGTCAGTCCTTGATTCCAGTATTTCTTGTCGTTTTTGTTAATTTTCTGCAGTTCAGTTACTCTCAGGGACACCAGTTAATTATTTCGGGTCTTTAGTGAGTGGCCAGTATGTTTGTTTGCTTCTAATTGTTCCTTTGTGCTTTATTCTTCCTCTAATCTTCCTTTATCGTTCTATCATTTTCCACTGTCTTCCTTTCCTTCGCTCATTACTTATATCACTATCTTCATCTATCACCTTTTCTACTCTTTTATCACTATTTCCTATCATTTCCTTTCTTTATCACTCCATTTGCTGCTGTCTCCCTCTCCTTCCCTCATTATTTGTATCACTATCTTCATGTATCTTCATCATTACCCTTATCTATCTTCTTTTGCTTCTCTCATCACTCTTTTATCACTATTTCCTGTCATTTTCCTTTCTTTATCACTCCATTTACTACTGTCTCCCTTCCCTTCCCTCATCACTTGTGTCACTATCTCCATCACTATCCTCATCTATCTCCTTTTGCTTCTCTCATCACTCTTCCATCACTCTATTCCATCATTTCCTTCTTTCATAACTCCACCATTTCTCTCATCTGCTTTCCTCATCACTCCAGCAAATCTCAGATCACGTTGCTTCTCCGCTCCTCACTCCTCGACACCTCAAGATTCGGTGACAGCCTAACGACGGCAATTTCTCGGGGTGCTGCAGTTAATATTGCTTTCCTCCCCCCTCCCGCTGACACCTAAGACCTCTTCTGCAGATGCCGCGTCACGCACTCACCGCCCTCCAGGGATTTGAAGTGGCATCGTTGTGTAATAATAGACAAACAGAGTACCAGAGAGAGAGAGAGAGAGAGAGAGAGAGAGAGAGAGAGGGTAGGGAGGAGATAGATAGAGAGAGCCTAATAATCTTTTCATAAACTTTCAGTCTTCTGTTCTTTGTAGCGGGTCTGTTTTCTCTATCAATGATGTTGTCACGTCTACTTATCTCTTTCATTTTTAATTGTACTTGCTTGTTCTTCTCGATTTTACATTTCGCTCGTTTCTGTCAATATATTTTTTTTTTGTTTTCTGACATGAGGCGGAAAGAGATCCATCACATAGTACCTTGAGGGAGAAACAGGAGTGGATAACTGCCTTAGGTACTCCACCGCAGACTTTCATGACTGTAACAATAGTCTAACGAGAATTCTTCATCATCAATGAGGGAAAATAGACCAAGATATTTTTTAACATCTCGAAGATTTGTTTAATTATCATGACTCCAGTGATAATTCAACAAATGCTCTGCATCACCGTTCATTAAAAAAGTGACGGTGCTGTTATCGGCATTTTGATTAGCATTTAACAAGCTGTAGAAAATATCATCGGGATTTTCAAAAGACTTTTCATGATTCGAGTCAAAGTTTACCACGAATTCAGCATTATCAGTTGAATAAGAATGAGAATCCAACCAAAAACATACGTCTCCTTTGAAAATATCTATAATTGGACAGCAAAGTGAGCCACAATACATCATACAACAAAAAAAGAGAAGAAAAATGGAGAACCTGACCAACTGAGCACGAATCCTATGAAAAATAACACTCGGAGGGGATCAAAGAAGAACAAATTGAACCCGAACACATTCCCGGAAACACAAGGGGGATCTCACACTCACCTTTGGCCATTTGGGGTTGAGTTCACGTGCTTTGGTGGCATCCTGAAGAGCGTGGGCAAACTTGGCGAGCTTGATGTGGGCGGCGGAGCGGTTAGAGTAGAGGATGTGATTGTGTGGGTCGAGAGCGATGGCCTCGGTGTACAGGGCCACTGCTGTCTCGAAGTCCCCTGATTGACACGCCGCGTTACTCTGTCGGACTTTCTCGAGGAAAAGCGCCTTCGACCCGCCGCCCTCACCCTCTCCATCAACCTCCAACTGTGGGGAAGGAAGAACATTTATTAGTAACAGTAGATAGATGTGAGATAACAAATGGGGATGTTTTGATATGAATAAATGATCGATATAGTGAGTATTTGAGAATAAATGAACGTATGAGGAGTGACCCGCCGCCCTTACCCTATCCAACTGTGGGGAAAGAAGAACATTTGTGAGTAACAGTAGATGGATGTGAGATAACAAATGTGGATGAATTAGAAGACAAATTTAGTGAAGGGTGTCGAAAGGAAGTCAAAATAATGAAGGAAAAAGATGTTGGAAGATAGATAAGGAGACAAAGAATAAAGTCGACGAACATAATAATAATAATAATAATAATACGCAAGAGATTAAAAAAGATCAGAGAGAATAAGTCAAGGTAAGCAATACTTCAAAAGGTGAGAAGATGAAGGAAACAGGATAAAAGACTGACATTTGAGAGGCAGAGAGAGGAAAAAGAAAAAAAAGAATATGGAGGGAAACACACCGAACAGAATATGTGTAGTCATGTTTGCAATCACAGAGCGGAGGATGTTATAAAGGACAGGAGACACCGCGGCTTGAAGGAAAGGGTAACGTGAAGTGTTGGACCGAGGAGGAGGAGGAAGAGGAGGGGAAGGAGGACGAGGAGAAGCATGGAGTGTATGAAATTTCCCAGAAGAAAGGATATAAATCAGAAATATAAGTAAAAGTATAAAGGAAATTGGTGGGTTGAGTCAGTTTCCCCTTCTTACTTGTTGCCTCTTCTTGGAAATGTTTTTGTTGAAGAGATAAAGGTGCTGGCGGTAATACAATGGTGATAATAATAGTAATATGACATGGGGATTTATAAACATCATAAGCACAGATTACTCATGACTTTCTTAAGACTCTGATTCCTAATAACATCAAACCCGGTCATTTTTCAGTAAGTTTCATGTAATACTTAAGAAACGAGCATTGAGATAAAATTCCGGTCAGATATCTTGTAACTTGACGTTCTAACTTTCACCGTATTTAACCTCTTCACTACCGGAACGCGTTTTCAGATTTATTTTGCTTATTTATCGATTTTCTACACCTTCAGAAACTTATATAGGGATTAAGATAGTACAGACATCTGGCCATTAATCTCCTGACCTCCATAGACCGTAATGTCAATAAAATCGTCATACCCAAAAGTCGCGGTGAAAATGTGTCCCAGTAATGAAGGGATTAGTGTGTTTCTCCAGTATTGCGTCCCCTGAGCTCTCTGTAACCTTTCCCTTCTCAGGTATGGTGAGGTGACAGACTGCACATCACTTAGGGTTGTGACGAAATGGTTAGATTAGTGGAAAAGATTAGTGAACAAACTCTTTGCCGTGACTATACAAGCATTATTAACCCCTTCAGTACTGGGACGCATTCTCATATTCATTCTATTTATTATTGAGAGATTTTGTACAGTTTAAAACAATACGGAGTCTAATAATTTATCTTGTATTCTCCATTTCCCGTTCCCAATGTCAATAAAATCGTCTAATTACACCCAAAACTCATGGTAAAAATGTGTCCCAGTACTGAAGGGATTAAAAGTCTAACTTGTTACTTCTCGTCTTTTACTCTGTCTTTCTTTTATTAAGTTTGGGAATTCATAAGAGTTTTGATTTGTTTATCCATTGAAATAACTACAGCAAAGCAGACTAACAATCTCGCAACATTTGAATACTAAAACAAAAAAAATGCAATACCTATGAAAAGTAAGAATTTTTCATCTAAGTTACTTTTATTTATTGTTGCTTTCCAAAAATACTCCAGAAAAATCACACTCCATTTTCATTCAACAATTAGGCGACTCACTCAAATACAGCAAACAAATCTCATAAACCTCGTTACAATTCCAACATTTTATCACAATTCTGTCTCCATTTTCTCCTTCTCAGTGTGAAAATCTGAAGAAAAACGTCTGTTTGTTTAACTTTTGTCCTCTTTCTCTCTATCTCCAGTGTCCTCCATCTCTCCTTCCCTCCTTCCCCCATCCTCCCCCCCTCCGTCGCGCCCACAAACACCCACCCCTGCCTTCCACCCCTCAAATGGCTCCCCCGCCCCTCCCACCTCTCCCCTACTCCTCGACAACTGCCGCCTCAGATAATTTAAAGGTTCAGGCACCGAAAAGGAAATTCTTGTGACGAAACTCTTTAAAATTATGTCTGAGAAGGATGTGCTGAGCCGGTGAAGGATCTCTCTCTCTCTCTCTCTCTCTCTCTCTCTCTCTCTCTCTCTCTCTCTCTCTCTCTCTCTCTCTCTCTCTCTCTCTCTCTCTGTAATGTTTACCCTTCATTCTTCACTACCACTCCTCTTCTTCACTTACTCCTCTCTCTTTCTCTCTTTCTCTCACCCCTTCATACCTTCATCCTGTCATTCTGTTCTGTCCCTCCCTTCCCTTCCCTTCCCTTCCCTTCCCTTCCCGTCTCTCCATCCCTTTCCTCTCTTCCCGTCCGTCCCTCCCTCCCTTCTCTCCCTCCCTCCCTCCCTCCCTCCCTCCCTCCCCTTCCCCTCCCGCCCCGCTGTGCCCTGGGCGGAGTGGCTGAGCGAGTGACCACAAACTCTACTGACGGCTCAAGACACATACCAGTTTTGAGGTCGCATACCTTCGTGCTAAAATTGTTCGGTGTTTTAAGGACTCTTGGATTTGGATTTGTGGATGCGAGTACTATGGCGGTGGTGGTGGTGGTGGTGGTGATAGGAAAGGTGTTTTTGTTCATATTGTGTTCTCTGTCTCATTTTTTTCTTCGTTTTTTTTCTTTTCCTATCATTGTTGAGCTTTTTTGTGTAATTTTTTTTTATATTTGTCATTAATTCAACTTTTCTTTTCCCGGTTTTCTATTTAAACTGCCATTTTCTCTCTGTCTCTTTATTCATTCACTTTTATTGCATACACTTATTGCCGTTTTCCAATACAATCTTCCTTTCCAATGTACACTTACGCACAAAAACTCCCCACATCACCACTACCATTACTGACACATGACCACTGATCCATTCACAAAAACTCACTCTTTAAACGCAACAATGATAATAACTCCTCCTTATCCTACGTGGCCATGATAACTTCCTTGGTAACTGATAACTGATTCTACCCTTTACTCTCCACTTACTCTCCACCATTACCACTCCGCCGCTGTCACTCTCCCCCATGATATACTGTACACCCGTGATAACCTGCAATCGTAACCACTGTTGATGATAACAGGCAATTAGGATAACTCGTGTACCAATAACTCCGCCCTTTGAATAACTTGTGGGCCTGATAAATCTTAATGACCGCCTGCCCGTCCCATCTGATTCTGCACGGCCATAATGATTTTGTACACTTGAAATAACTGGCAGTGAAAATAAGGTACCTGATAACGACCGGGGAAGCGGGAGAGTATAGAGGGAATAACCGCCTTGAGTACGCCATTGAATAACTGAAGGTAACTGATATATAAACTGAAGGGGATAGCTGTCTTAAGAACGCCACCAAATCTGCCTTTCAAAATGACAAGTGTAGGTAACTAATGGGTAAACGGAAAGGGATGACTACCTCAAGAACCCCACCTTATGATAAACAATGGCTATGATTACCTCAATATCCTCACCTTATGATATACAATGGCTTAACTAATACAGGATGAACATGAAAGATTAACTAGTTTGAAGACACCACATGATAACTAACAATACTCGCTTGATAAAAAAAAAATAATAATAATGATATGTATATAACCAATGTAGAATAAACAGTAGTGGATAGCAATCTCAAGAACGCCACCTGATAACTTATGATAATAACTAATACAAGATAAGCAGAAGCGGATAATTGGTTTAAGTACGTCATATATTAAATAGTAATGCCAATAACAAAAGTGGATAAGTGTTTTAGGGACGCCGCTTAATGACTAATAATAGATAACAGCATAAACAAGAGACAGTAACTTAATAACAAATCATAACTATTAGAGGATAAACAGATAGGGATAAGTACTTAAAGAACGCCACTTGGGTAATGGTAATAACTAACACAGGATAAGCACAGGAGAGTAACAATCTTGAAAGGGATGATTGGCAATTGACACCTAATGACAACTTACACCTCGGGACACCTGTCTTATACCTTAATTATCTTCAAATACCTGTATTCTGACACCTGTGATAACTAATAAACCCATAACACTCATGAGAAAAACTAAGAACTGAGTAACCATGGCAACTTGCGCATCTAACAGCTTTAACCATTATTAACCTCCTTCAGTAGTGGCACGCATTTTTTGTCACGAGTCTTTGCTGTGATTAGACGATTTTATTGACATTAGGAAAGCGCTATTTCGTTTTCTATGTCCCGCACATCTTTCTATAGACTTTATTTTCTTTTTTATGCATTCTCTTCAATTACGTGGCCTTTTTAAATTGAAACTAACTCCCTCTTCTATATTTTATTTTACCCCAACTCTTTTACATCTTTTTAGAGGCATTATTTCTTTCCACTACAGTCTTTTTATCATTACATCTGGAAAACGCAAAATTAAAATCCTTTTCCATATTCTTTTCCCTGACTCCCTTACATATTTTAAGAGGCATTATTTCTTTACACTGCAGCCTTTTCAATCATTAAGTCCCCCGGAAGACGCAAAAATTAATCATCTATTCTCTATTCCTTTCCTGCGTGGCCGTGCAAGCATCAACACTACTCAGGATGCTAACGAGAAACGACTATAGGAGTGAGAGTTAACCTGAAACACTCCTTGACTCCCACCCGCATCCCTCCTTCGTACCCAAGCTCCTGCAGAGTCCCGTCGCGGCCCTGAAGGTGCTTGTGTCCTGCCTCGCTGGGTGGATGACTCGCCTGACGAAGCTATAAACGCAGGCGGCGGAAAAAAGCGTGAATTGACTCTTCCCCCCTGCATCTTAATAAGTGAGTGATCCTTAAGAGGCAAGCGGCGTCAGATGGTCCCTTAAACGATGTAATTTAATGGTTCTCCAACATTATGCCTGAGCGGAGGTAACAAAGAACGTCACATGAAAGCAGCGTCCCTCTTTGAAAGGCTCTGGATGCGGGTTTAGTGACGCGTTCCCTGCCCAGCGTCCCCCCTCCCGGCCAAGGACTCGATTGGGCTAAGACAATTCACGGCCGCAGAAAAATGGGGTTATTTGCACCGCCGCCACTGAACGCCTGTGAAGAGCGACCCGAAAAATGAAGGACAGTGGACTCGCGCCGGGAAATTTGATGCGGTAAATTTGCATATCCAAACTACAATGTCGCGTTCAAAGACACTCCCACACTCACTCACACGCGCGCACACACACACACACACACACACACACACACACACACACACACACACACACACACACACACACACACACACAAATAGTAGATACACTGATAGATAGATCATACATTTATGCATATAATCTGACACATTTGGTCCAAAATTACAATTCCAAATCAATTGAAAAAATAATACAACGATCTTAAAATTTACTACACACACACACACACACACACACACACACACACACACACACACACACACACACACACACACACACACACACACACTTGGCTCCATCTTTTCTCCCCCAGTAATACTAGAAGGACGAGGGTGTTAAGCTGTGGATTTATTGAGGAAAAAGCAACACTGAGCGGGAGATACCTCGGCCACGGAACCCTTGCACCATGAGAGCTTCAGAAAAAATTGAGGAGGATAAGAGAGAGAAAGAGAGAGATGCACGAGATACGTTAGATGCTATTATTACATTAGTGCCACGAACCCCCAAGACGCCCACCATACGTTAAGTTAGCCTTTCATTACCATTTGACACAGCTTTCCTTAACCCCTTCATTGCCACACATTCTTTTTTATCAAATTATCACGTTTCGGAGTCAATATTTTGGTGTTATGTTCTCGTTAGCAATTTTGTAGTTTAAAATAGCAAAAAACTGTATTACTTTGTTTTTTTCCCTGTTTTGGTCTTTTTTTCTAGTGTTAGGTAGGTTAAGGAAGAGAGAAGGTAGCAGCAAGAAGGTGAATGACTACCCAACCTAACCTAAACCTACACTGGCTGGAAATGGCGAAATCTGTTCATGTAATCCACTTCTATCTTAGCTAAAAGGAAAAAAAATAGAAATGCAGACCAACAATGCAAATCAGAAACTAAATACACAGAATGGTAACGAAATATCAAGAGAACCCTCGCTCTGGAAGCAAATTTAAATACCCTGTAACTAACACGAACTACGAATAAGTTATGTACCTTGTTAATATTGTAGCCTAACTTGACTTCGAGCTAATGATGGTTAATTTGTGAAGGCAGGATATGGAATAATGTCAACACGTGAGAGAGAGATAGAAGTTCATGAGAAGGGATGGAGAAGGAGGAGGAAAAGGTGTAAGACAGCTGAGATAAGAAAGATTGCAGGTGTTCTTAGTTTCTTTTCTCGTGATTGCAAGCGTTTAGAGTTTCGAAAGGCGTTCAGAAGGGATATATAGAGAGTGTGATTGTCTATATAAGAATTCAAAGGTAAATTTAAAAAAACTCCTATTCCTAAACCGGATACTCAAATAATCGTAAATCTAATTGGTAAAATCTATTCTTTTTATCACAAGTTTATATATGTCTCGTATTTTTTTCATCCACTTTGTCTCTCATCCCTTTTTTCCTCCTCCTTATTTTCTTTTATTCCTTATCACCACCTTCCTTATCTATTTTCCTCCAGGTGTCCTACTTTAGATTAAATTAGTGTACTTTATCACCACCAGTTTCGTGAGGGACAACAGGTCTATTGCTGCATGGCCTTGTGTCTATCCTCCTCCTCCTCCTCCTTTTGGTCCTTCTCATCTAAATATTACTGGATGATAAACAAGAAAGACTGGTACGAGCTTCCTCATTTTCTCACCACCTTAATAGTGTAATTTCCAGGTAGAGTCTCGCCTCGCCCTGCTGCTCCCTGGGTCATTCATTAGATACAATATACTAGTTCATGTAGTTACCGCAAATTACCTCGTTAAGACCATTCGGCGTGTTACTATTTGTCTTTTTTTGGTCCTTTTTTTTCGTGTGTTGTTTTGCCCCTCCCTCACTCATTCTTTCTCCCTCTCTTCTTTTTTTTTTTTTTTTCTCTCAGTATTCCCTCATATTTTGTATTTTGTTCTTCGTCCTCCTCCTTCTCCTCCTCCTCCTTGGTCGTGCTTTTCTTCTTTCTTCTATTCTCTTTGGTTCTCCTCCTCCTCCTCCTCCTCCTTCAGTTCATCCTAGCTATCCTGTTTTTTCCTCACTCCTCCGCTCTTCCTTTGCTGTTTAATCTTCCTTTTCCTCCTCTTCCTCCTCCTCCTCCTCCAACTCTTCTTCACTTACTCTTTTTCCCTCTTCAATCCTCCTCCTACGTCTCCTCTTCCTAGGTTTGCTCTTCCTTCTCTGTTAAATCCTTATTTTAATCCTCCTCCTCCTGCTCCTCCTCCTCCTCCTCCTCCTCCTCCTCCTGCCGTGACCTGAGTCTTACCTTAGCGCTGTGACCCTTGACGCCCCCGCTGACCTTCTTCCTCAGGTCAAGCAGCTCCATGTTGGTGAGGGTCACGTAAGGTCAACTGGATCTTCCTGACCTCATTGGAAGCTTCATTTATGGGTCAGTTAACTCACGACTCCGGATGTTAAGGTTCCAGTGTTTTATTTGATGTTCCAGTTTTATACACGTTCGTAACACGTTTTGAGCGTTGGCAGGAACTTAATTAGGTGAGGTAGGTTGTTTTGTTGTTGTTTTTAATGTTTCGTTCTTTTTTTATATACATTAGTACGTATTTACATGCATTAATATACACACAGATGCGTTTTTCCTCACTGTTTTGTTCTTGTTTTCCTTTTTTTCGTGACTGGCGTTTGTTTTCCTTATTTTCTTTCTTTTTTTCTGGTTTTCAATATTTTTTCTTTATGTTTTCTGTGTTTTACCAAATGTTTCCGCTGAACTGGTGATGGAAAAGGCGTGTGATTAGGTGAAATTTACGAAAAATAATGCGTTTTCGATTATTTTCATGTTAATTTCATGTTTTGATTTTTTTCTTTAATTTTTGTTTTTAGAAGCCACTTTTATGGGATTTATTTTCTCTCTTCTTCTTTTTTTGTTTTAATGATAATCTTTCGATATTTTGGTGGTTTTCATCATCAACACTAATTCTCTCTCTCTCTCTCTCTCTCTCTCTCTCTCTCTCTCTCTCTCTCTCTCTCTC
>CM035198.1:18462005-18482205 GCA_020233015.1 Callinectes sapidus | reverse complement strand
GGGGGGGGTAGTGGCAATAGTTTGGTGTAGTTTAATTAAGCTCAAACACTGAAACGTATTAAGTGGATGACTTGCAGTGGTGTGGCTGAAGGAAATTGCCTGGCTAACCTAACTCTACCTCTTGACTAACTGACAATAATATTATCCACCGACTCACTCACTCACTAACTAACTGGCTTCCTCCGTCAACAAGTCTGGCCAGGGACGTAATACCCCAGTGTGGGCCGGACCAGACTGCTATTGGGTAAGAGTTCTCCATTTACTCGTTCACCCGTTGAGCTGCAGCGTGACGTATGTACAGTGTGTGGCTCTACTTCATATTTCCAAACCTTCTACCACTTGCAATAACCTCCTTCGCTGTGATGCGTTGTTGGGAGTTAAGGCGCCGCGTCAGACCTCAGGGGGAGAAGGTGGGATGTTCAGGGGTGGGGGGGGGTGTATAGGCACCAGTAATGATAAGTTTGATGAAGATTCTATACCATGGAGAGAGAGAGGGGGGGGGGAGGGGGTTATATCGATCGATGAGTATGACAAAGATTCTATAACATCAAGAGAGAACAAGACAAGAAAAATACAGGGAATCTATGACATTATAGCGATAGTTTGACGAAGATTCTGCACCACTAAGAGAGCAAAAAAGGAAACAAACTATGATGCCAGTAATTGTTGAGCCAAGATTCTGCATAAAAAGTAATATTAGAGACAGTTTGACAAAGACTTAAACCTTAAGAATAAATAAATAAAAGAAAGAAAGAATGTAACAAGCCATCTCTGCAGTCTGTGAGAAGAAGGACGCGTTTAAGAACAAGACTCCTTATAATTGTGAAGTACGTCCACCCCACCTAATGCAAGAGTTAACCAGTATTACCAGTATTCTCAATCTTTCATCTCTTTTACTGGCAAACTCTAGAATCACCTGCCAGCTTCTGTATTTCCTCCTGCATGTGATTTAATTCCTTCAGTACTGGAACACATTTCTAACGCGAGTTTTTGGTATGATTAGACGATTTTGTTGACATTAGGAAGGGTCTATGGAAGTCACAAGATTAATGATCAGTCAGTATTATTTCAATATCCATACGAGATACAGGCCATTATTCTTAACCCCTTCACAATTTTCATGTTTATTCTGCTTATTATTTCTCAACTTTCTACAGGTTCAGAAACTCATATAGGGATAAAAATAGTACAGACTCCTGCCATTAGTCTTCTGACCTTCATAGACTCTTCCTAATGTCAGTAAAATCGTATAATCACACTCAGATTCATGGTAAAAAATGAATCCCAGTAATGAGGGAATTAAAATTACTATATTATCTACATATATTCAATACTACAACCTTCTTCCTCTTTTCCTCTCTCTCTCTCTCTCTCTCTCTCTCTCTCTCTCTCTCTCTCTCTCTCTCTCTCTCTCTCTCTCTCTCTCTCTCTCTCTCTCTCTCTCTCTCTCCAAGACCACCCATGGAAACCGTATAACTTCCTGAGCAAAAGGTAAATACAGAGCACAAAGCACAGTAGAGGTATAAATCAGTACCTATCACGCCACAGCTTCCCTCTTACAACACCTCAACTGACACAAATACCCATGAAAATCTGGTTCCCCGTACCTCGTCAGCAGAATGTAACACAGTGAAAAGTATATATATAGGAGTACCCATCACGTTTCCCAGCCTTTCTACTGTAATACCAGAACCCACACACAATAAAATTCACTACCTCGTCAGCAGAACCTAAGGACACAGTGAATTTATAGACGAGTTACCTGTCACCCCTGAGTCCTGTGCCCTTCACCCCCTCGCGCACGACAGGCCTCTCACTGGGATGCTGCAAGACGTCAATAATTGGGGTACAGTAAAGGTTAACTTCGCCTCCCAATCACCTGACTTGTGTGTGATACCTGAAGGCCGCTTGATAAGGCTGCTGGTAGGTAATTCAAGTCTGTCACTGGGGCTGCATTTATTCTCTCTCTCTCTCTCTCTCTCTCTCTCTCTCTCTCTCTCTCTCTCTCTCTCTCTCTCTCTCTCTCTCATAGCAAGCAGATTTGTAAGGGAAGGAGGTAAATTAATAGAAGGAAAGGAATAAATGGGAAAACAGGCATGTAGATAGTAAAAAAAGATAAGAAATACAAAATAAAAGAAGAGCAACAGGAAGTAAACGAAGGCCAGGAATGAAAGATGGAAGGACAAGTGTGAATGACTAGGAATGGAAAGAGGGAAGGAGACGATAATAATGTGGGGAAAAGAAGTCAAGCTTTCATATTTTTTTCTCTCCCTTACTAATAAACTCTTCCTAGAACCACCAATGTGCCCTTAAAAACCACTAACAATGTCCAATGGCACACTGGCATTTACTAACCAGCATGAGTAAGACGAAAAGGACTTGGAGAACGCAGAATAGAAGTCAGTTTTTTATTTATTTCATTTTATTTTATTTTATTTTATTTATTTATTTATTTATTTATTTATTTATTTATTTTATTTTATTTATTTATTTTTTTTTTTTGCATTTCCCCACTGAGAGTCTACAATCCCCACTAAACTACCGCTAGATCCATGAAAGCGCCTCTAGACCACTCACAACACGAGACTCTCAAAATAACCTTACAAAAACACAAGCAAGTTCTAGGACGCATTTTCTTATTCATTCAGCTTATCATTTGTCAATTTTATACAACTTTAGAAACTCATGTGGAGATTAAAACAGTACAGACTCTGGCCATCAATCTTCTGACTTTCAAACACCTTTGCTAATGTCAGTAAAATCTCACAAAAGTCATGGTAAAAATGTGTCCCGCTACTGAAGGGGATGAAGCACCACCAACACCCACTGACATCTAACACTCAGCGATAAAGCTGCATTAAAAACCGCTATGTTCTCTCACTACGATGATTTTCAACTAGCACAACAGTTTCCCCCTTTAATTAACGAGAAATCTTGCTAATCTATCACTACAAACACAAGAATTTAAAAAAAAAAATAAATAAATAAATAAACACGTATATCTTCAACTAGAGCCTTGGGAAAGTAGTGACGGTGAGTGAGCTAAGCGTTTCCGAATACGGACCATATTAAGATAGCGAGGCGTTAGAGAATGCAATGCTTTGGTGGGAGTGAGATGAAGCACACCTGAGCACCACCCCACCCCACGCCACGCCACGCCTCTTGGCCTTCACCCTTCCCCGTCACTTTCAACTGTCAAAAATGCGAACAATGCCTGTCTGCCTGTCTTGTGTGTCTGCAGGTGGCGCGCTCTTGTAATTAGTGACTACCAGTACACAGAATTAGTGGTGGTGGTGGTGGTGGTGGTGGTGACGCTCTGCTGGTGTAACGGTGTCTTTTATTCTGGTTTTGATTTATACGCATATATTTTCTTCCTTTATATATATATATATATTATATACCCCATAAATATCTATATATATAATTAGATATATATATATATATATATATATATATATATATATATATATATATATATTCTCTCTCTCTCTCTTTCTCTGGGAAGGAGGGAAAGGGCTCTTCCGGGGAGGGGGTTACGTAATGGTGTTGTAGAGGAAGAACCTTATCATATTGTACAGGGATTAAATTTTCCATGTCCTCCTCCTCACAAAATATATATACATTCGTTAATTCATTCATAAATGAATAAATTAATCAATAAATAAATAAATTAATTAATTAATTAATACCAGGAGAAGGAAGATGACAAAATGAGGAAGAAAAATTAATAACAAAACAAAACAATTTTGCGAGAGAGAGAGAGAGAGAGAGAGAGAGAGAGAGAGAGAGAGAGAGAGAGAGAGAGAGAGAGAGAGAGAGAGAGAGAGAGAGAGAGAGAGAGATTGGCACAAAACAGCATTGAAATCACCTTAAAAAAAAGAATCATAACCAAACCATTAAATCATTCTTAAAAACCACAAACCAACAAATACACATTGATTATCCTCTCACAAATTACGAAATTGACAATGTATAACACCAGAATACAATAAATAAGTAAATTCTAATACACATAATATTTAATTCGTAGAGTAACACGCGTGATTAAGTATGCGGTGTTATTTGTATATGTGAAGATACCAGTGAATATATCTTAATTTGTGGATGAGAAACACAGTATAGAATTATTAAGTGGTAGTGAATCATATATATCTTACTATAGCACGTATGAATAAGTATATGGTCTCCTTTAGCCCATAAGTCCCCGTGAAAATTCCATAGTATAAATAAGAAATAATAATGTGTGGATAACGTAAATATTAGTCGATGAGGAACAGAATACAGAACCATTAACACACGCACTGATACATTATACTCTTACTGTATCACGTATGTATAAGTATGTGATCTCCTTTAGCCCATAAATACCCTTAAAAATTCAACATTGTATAAATAAAAAGTAATAATGTATGAATAGCAGTAAATATATCTTAATTCCACGATGAGAAACAGAATACAGAACCATTAACACATGCACTGAAATATTTAACCCTTACTGTATCACGTGTGGATAAGTATGTGGATATAAAGACATGTGGATACCAATAATTTCACCATATATAACTCTTAAATGTCATAGAGAAATACAGATCACTCAATACATCCACTAAGACATCGAATTTTTACTGTAATGCGAGTGGAGGAGTATGTGGATTACTTACGCATGAATTTAAGGACGTGTGGGTATGTGTGGATATCAGTAACTACAACCAACGCAGTTCTAGACAAGATACATAACACATGACCAATAACATGTCTAAGGAAACACTTCACTCTTCTCTTTGTCTCATTTCACGGCAGAATTGTATGTGGATTACTGTGGATTACTTACGCATGGATATACAGACGTGTGGATATCAATAACTACACTTAACGCAGTTCTAGATAAGATACATAATACATAACACATGACACGTCAAAAGAAACCCTCCAGTCTTCTCTTTGTATATGGATTACTTGAGATTACTTGCGCATGGATATACAGACGTGTGGATATCAATAACTACACTCAACGCAGTTCTAGACAAGCTACATAACACCTAACCACTAACACGTCTAAAAAAAAAAACTCCAGTCTTCTCTTTGTTTCATTTCACGGCAGAGTTGGTGAGGTTACGATGGTTCAAGTCCCGGTGCCGGCTTGGTGTTGCTCAGACGGCACTTCGGCAGTCGGTCACGGGGCGGCGCAACATTCCACTGGAGGCATGTCGGGGCGAACTGGCCTCAGGGGAAAAGTCATGCCCTTGTGAACGCTTTACGACGTCCCAGGGGTACTGTTAGTGTGTCCCTGGGGGCGTCTCGTGTTCCTATTCTGTCCCTGTTGAGTATTGCATGGTGGTGTTGTGGGTGATTTAAGTGTGCACTGCCTGGCACTTTATTACTTATCGCTACACTTCATTTCCCGGGGATGATGTTGGGTGGAGGGTGGCGGAGGGCGCGAGAGGACAAAGGGAGGCTGGGAAGATGACGTGAGGGGACGGAAAAGTGGCGTTACTGGAGATAATTTAACTTGAATGATGCCAGACTCTGAGATACTGAGACGGCAGCATCCCTCATCCCCTGCCAGCCACCCTGCCCTCCTCGCCCTCTCACCCCCTTGCCACACACCACACAACGGCTCCCCCCGTCAGAACCAGCCACCAAACCCCTGCTTTACCACCTGACGGAGGGAGTGACGGGCGGTAGCGTTGTGTTAAGGGGAAAAGGGATCATCCAGCAGAGAAGTGGGCACCCGCAAGTGAGATGAGATTGGGATCAAGAGGGAAGAGGGTTATTCACTTACTGTTGGGTTGTCTCTTGATGTCATGGTTCTCAGCGGTACCTCCGTGGTATATCCAGACCATGATACACTGTAATATTCGCTCTAGCACTCACACATCACATCACTCAGAGAAAAACCATCACTGAGGCCAATGTATACTCAGTCGCCATCTTGGTTGTAATTGGCTGTTCTCTCCACCTCCCTCTCACCTGTCATCTGGAGGCTGCGAGGGTTTCCGATTCGTTATTTACCTACGCCAGAAAAACATATGAATTGCGGCACTCATCACTCCCCGCCGGCGTCTGTAGGCCCACTAAGTTAATATAATGCCTAAAACAGTGACGAGGATGCGATTTCCCGCCGTGGGGACGCTCTTGGGGAACCAGACGCTGCAGGTGAGGTGGGCCCTGGAATTTCAACCCGAGGAGATGTGAACTGTCTTAAAAAAGGAATTAAGGGACAAAGACACTCCCTGCGCACTCTGAAGGGAACTCGTAGAAGGGAGGTGATGGGTAAACTCTTATATTCGCTTCTAATACCGCCGTGTGGAGACGATCGGGGCACCTGGCTGGCCGCATACCACGCATTCTGAGGGCGGCGGCGCACTCAGCGGAACACCCGGAGAGAGACACAAAAGCCGTAGCTGCCTCACACACAGCGCTCTCCCTCCTGACCCTCCCGCTGCCCTCCGTCCCGCCCCGCACTGCCTCGTCTCCCGCCACGCCGCCGGGTACTGTGGTATCCCGCACCGCCGTCACCCACCACGCTACCACTTTGCCAACCCGTCCTCCTCCAGTCAGGGAGTCACAGGGGAGGTGATGAGAGGTGTTGGTGGTTGGCAGGGCGTGATGGGGCAGTGAGGTATTCCTGCCCCCGCGCGATGCCTTCTGGGGTGAGTGATAATGAGGAAAAACACCTTGAGTCGTGGTCTGCTGCGTCTCGTCTTAGGCAAGTTCGTGATCACTCTCAACCAAAACAACGTATATATATTATTTTATCACATATGTCTCAGTCTCCTGTAGCACTTTCTTCCCCCCCTCTCCCCTTCCCCATTCCTCGCCCCGTCAGCCATGCCCTACCCTCCATACAAAGACATTTACCCCCAGATACACCTGTTCTCTTACTCTTACAGGTGGAAATGCTGCGGACACCTGTTTTTTTGTATCTTAGGTATGAATACGCCTCGCCTTATGTCATTGGTGGTAATGTGCGTGCGCGCCTCCGTGACAATGAAGGTGTTGGGTTTGTTAATTGGCGGTTTATTAATATATCTTTCGGGTTGAGTCACTTGAGGTGTTAATGTGTCTTTTGTTCCTTCCTGTCCTTATGTTTTTGATTGGTTAATATTGTTGCGTGGTACTATTCACTCTATTTGTATGTTTGTGTATAGAGATGTATTTGTTTCTTTTTTCATGTTTTAGTGATATTAGGTGTTAATTAGTTTACCTGTTCTTACCTGTCCTTACATTTTTGATTGGTTAATATTGTTGCGTGGTACTATTCACTCTATTTGTATGTTTGTGTATAGAGATGCATTATATTTTCCTTTTTTTCATATTTTAGTGATATAAGATTAATTACTCTACCTGCTCTTACCTGTCCTTACCTTTCCGACTGTTTATTAATGTCCATCTACACGTACACCTGTTTACCACTATGTATTTTTCTTTCTCCTCTCTAATAAAACAGGTATGAATCTGTCCACCTTTCCTTACCTGTCTATACCTGATCACACCTTTACTTTAGAAATAATACACTGTCTACCTTTCTATTTATTTATCTAATCATTTACTTTTTCACCATCATCTTCTCTATTCATTCCCGTCTAGTAATCTTTCATACTGTCTGTCTATCTGTGTGTATGTCTACTTCTATTTCCTCTGTCATACTTCTACCGCTCATTCGTATTTCAATCTGTCTCTTCTCACACATCTTACCGCTTCATCCTTTTTATTAAACTGTGCATAACCGCAGTGTCTTTAAACGTGCATTGAAGACCTCCTGTATTTATTTGTTTTTATCATTATTATTTTATTTATTTATTCATTTATTTTTAGTTTTTTATTATTATAATTTTTGTTTATTTTTAATTTTTTATTTATTTATTTTTGGGAGGTAAGAGGGGGGAGCTGGCCACGGGTAACAAAAGCAATGAAAATAAAAAGCCCACTAATTTGCCAGTCCCCTTACAGGTCCAAAATGTGTATGTATGTATTTGACGTGTAATATGTGGTCTTTTTTATAGTTTTTATTGCCCTTGGCCGTAGAAATTAAGACTCAAGAAAATGACTAAAACGAAATCCAATGGGAACAACAACAACAACAACAACAACCAATTAAAATGAAACCCGCGGACAGGAAACAGGAACAAGAAAGACACAGAAACACGGATCGAGACAGAGAATGAAAAAGAGACGGAGATAGAGAGGAAAAAAATATATATATGAGTGACCCCCTCCCCTTTTACCCCCTTCTCTCCCCCCTTCCCCCCTCCCCCCTCCCCCGATAACCGTCAGCAGAGGAAAAAGGTCGGCACGGCGCGGTGGTTGTGATTATAAGCGGCGGCGTTGTAGTAGTAGCGGGCAACCCTCACTCACAATTCTAATCATGAGAGAGAGAAAGAGAGAGAGAGAGAGAGAGAGACGTACCGGCCCACCGTTATCTATTTTCAGTCCACCATGACAAGACCACAGCCAAATCCAACTAATTAGTTTTAACCTGTCAGCCAGCCAGGTGATTGTACGGAGATTGGCCCTTAGATAACACCCGGTTCACCCTCCCACCTCACCCCACAGGTCCTTTAAAACCCCCATTCTGGTCACCGCTGGGCTGCCTCTACCGCACTTCACCACAGCCACACCACAGCACCACCACCAGGTACTGCCAGCGTCCTCTTCCAGACCCCGAATGCGGTACAGCAGGGGGAAGGAGAAGTAATTGTGATTCACCAGCTATTGTGTTTCTCTTTTAATTGGGTATCTAGAAGCATGCTAACTAACTCCTACCCCCTGCATAGCTCGGCCCCCTCCCTCTCTCTCTCTCTCCCTCTCTCTCACTCCTCCCCTGCTTCACTGCTTCTATTTGTGTTCGTCCCCTTCCTCCCTCTCCCTCTCTAGTGACCTGAGGGTTTCGACGCCATGGGAAGATGCAGTGAGAGGGAGGTGAGTGGTGAGCGCAGACGAGGTGTGGTACTTGGGAGAGCCTGGGAGAGGGAGAGGTAGAGGTTAAAAGGGTAAATGTGTAAGGAAGGGAGAGGCGAGAGCAAAGTGCACAGAGGGAGATGATAATGAGTGTTTTTAGGGAAGAAGGGGAAGGTGATCAGGGGCAAGAAAGTGGAGAATAAAAAGTCCACTAGTTTGCCAGTCCCCTTAAAGGCTAAAATAGAAAATGGGGGTGTAAAAATATTGACTAGTAAAGATATATAAAGAAAATACTTAGTTAAAAGAAAAAGAAAATGTTAGAAGATCATTAGCCTTCTTCATTAGACCATTCAATTCGTTCCTCATTCCATTCACCACCATCATCATCATTTCCATCACTATCATCACTAATTAACCTGCTCTTGCTACACAGGCCAGGTATATGACGAGGCAGCGCGTACCTGTATACCTGTAGCATTGCACGTACTTACCTGTTTACCTCAAGAACATCCGGGTAACAGAGTAGGATGATTAAGACCTCACCTGCCTTACCTGTGAACGAAATACTATCCCCCTTGTCACTTCCTGGTGCGAAACGCTGATTAGAAGAGGTTATCAGGTATTATCACACCATTATAACCCCTTCAGTACTGGGACGCATTTTTCGTGTTTATTCTGTGTTATTTGGCGATTTGATGCAGCTTCAGAAACTCATGTGGGGATGGAAATAGTATACAGGCTTTGGTCATTAATCTTCTGACCTCAACAGACTCTTGCTAATGTCAATACAATCGTCTAATCACGCACAAAACTCTTGGGGTAAAAATGTGTCCCAGTACTATTTCAATCTCTACGTGAGTTTCTGAAGCTGTATCAAATTAACAAATGATAAGTAGAATGAATAAGAAAAAGCGTCTCAGTACTAAAGAGGTTAAGTTCTATACCTCCTTTTCCCTTCTGTAACTCTAATTATGTATAAGGAATCACGCCAAAGTTATGAAATTATATATAATCAAATCATTCCTTTACAACTAATAGAGCTCCTTCGCAACCTATTTTTCCTGCTAAGTTTTAACCTCATCAGTAATGGAACACGTTCTTATACTTATTTTACAGCTTCAAAAACTCATGTGCGGCTTGAAATAGTACAGATTCTGGCCATTAATCTTCTGACCTCCATAGATCCTTCCTAATGTGAATACAATTGTTTAGTTATACCCCAAAAACTCGTGGTACAAATGTGTCTCAGTACTGAATGTGTACCATGCCTTTGTACTGTCAGGTCCAAGGCTCATTCACCGTACTTTATAACTTGGCTTTGATGTCGGTATGATAACCCGGAGCGGCCATACTAGTCCTTCAAACTAAATCTGAACCAGTTATGTATAATTCCAGTTTAGTAAAAAGCAATAGTTAGGTAAATAAATCGTTAAATACCAGGGAGATATATTTTACATTTGTCTCCCTTGTATGTACGATTTTCTTTTTACGGGGAATAAAGACACTGGTTTTCTGTGAGGAAGATTTTAGGGGTTGCTTTGTAAGGTTGAGTTTGCCTTTGTGGTAGCTGTTTTTCTTGCTCTCTTCACCTTAGTAATGAATCTAAATACGTTAATTGCAACTTCTTAGAAAATTATCGAAATTTCTATAGTTCTTTCCACACACATATCACATACTTCGTTCCATTTTGTGCTCTCTCTCTCTCTCTCTCTCTCTCTCTCTCTCTCTCTCTCTCTCTCTCTCTCTCTCTCTCTCTCTCTCTCTCTCTCTCTCTCTCTCTCAGAATTTCCGAGGCTTTGTCACTGGTACGTTTCTCATCCATTGTCTAGAAATTTCCACTCATTATTAATTCGTCTTGTCGAATCTCTGTTTCTCATTGACTATTTCCTGCTCCACACGAAAAATAATAACGATAATAATCTTTTCTTCCCTTTTTTACCATTTCAATGGGTTCTTTGATTCTACTCCCCTTTCATAACTACTTGACAGATCCAGCCCTGGGTGGTGGTGGTGGTGATGATGGTGGTGCAGTATAAAAGCAATGTATTTTCTACTCTATGCTACGTAGAAAAGAGAAAAAATAATCATCTCTCCTCTTAAGTATTTCAAGGTGCTCTTTATTCTCCTGCCCTTTCATAACTCGCACTGTTGCCTGGTGGAGATGATGCTATGTAAAGGTCACTCATTCTCTGCTCCCTGCTTCACAGAAAAGGGAAAAACGTAATTCTCTCTTCCCTTCTTAAGTATTTAAACGTTTTCTTTTATTCTAGTTTCCTTTCATAACTTGTACTAGTCAAATCTGGCCTTGGGTGGTGGTGGAGGTGGTGGGGCTCTTATAAAAGCATTTGATTGTCTGCTCCTTGCTATAAAGAAAAGAGAAAAAAGAATAACCTATTTTCCTTTATTAGAATTTCAACGTGTTTTATTCATTTCTCATCCATTTTCCTTTCATAACTCATACCAGACCGATCTGGCCAGCTGGGTGGTGGTGGAACCGTATAAAAGCAACTAATTGTCTGCTTCTTGCCACATAGAAAAGAGAAAAATGAATAATCTCTTTTCTTCTTTAGTATTTCAACGTATTTTATCCATTTCTCATTCAATCTTCCTTTCATAACTCGTACTGTATTGGCTTGACAGATGAGCCGTGGGTGGTGGTGGCCCTGCCCTGTTGGTGGTGCCTCACGCCTGCGCGCCACCACCAAACTCTCATAACAGGGGGATTTGTGTAACACCTTATATACACACCTGTACCCAGCCACGCAACACCTCGGGGGCTCACGTGAGTACTGATTCATGTACACCAGCGCCCTTAGTCCACCAGTAAGTGATAATGCAGGTACTGTAGTTCCTGTGGGGTGTGAAAGTTGGTTATCGGAGGTTTGACAGAGGGGCGGTGGTGGTGGTGGTGGTGGGTTGTGGCTTATCTTGTGTGTCTTGGGGTGTTTTCTGGTGTTTTGGTGTTGATTTTGGGTTGTGAAGTGGTGTGGTATAGTTCCTTTGGGGTGTGAAAGGTTGTTATTGGAGGTTTGACAGAGGGGCGGTGGCGGTGGTGGTGGTGGTGGTGGGTTGTGGCTTATCTTGTGTGTTTTAGGGGTGTTTTTCTGGTATTTTTTCGTTGGTTTGTTGGGTTGTGAAGTGGTGAAGAAGTGGAGTGGTGTGGTATAGTCGTTTGTAGTGGGTATAGATTAGGGGGTGTCAATGTATAGTTAGGTAATCAGTATAGAAACATTATCTTATCAGTTGCCTGTTGGTATTGTTATTTTCTTCTGTTTTGTATTATTTCTTGTTATACTTACCCACCAGGACGATTTATACATTGCTGTTGCTGATTAGAGATGAAGTTATGTCCATATTGATTTATTTTGGTTAGATTTCACTTCCCTTTAAACCTTCACTTCATAATTGGTGATAGATTTGCAGTTTCATACAATATCCCTCTATTTCTTTGTATTTCTTTCCATTGGTGAGCTTGTGAACTAGAAGGAAAGCTTTCTTCTTTTCTTTTTTTATTAATGGCTTAAGAAAATGCAGAAAACCTCATATTAACCCATTAGGTATTAGGACACATTTTCATCTTCATTCTGGTTACTATTTGATGATTTAATACAGCTTCAAAAACAAGTGAGGGGATTAGAATAGTACAGACTCTGGCCATTAATCTTCTGATTTCCATGGATCCTTCCTAGTGTCAATAAAAATCCTCTATCATACCCAAAAAACACACGGTAAAAATGCTTCCCAGTACTGAAGGGGTTAACTGAATATTTTTCTTTCTCTAAAACTCTGAATTCTTTTGCCGTTTACCAAGAATCAGGGTGTAGTGTCCTGTGTGAGTCTACACCACCTCTTTAACTTTCCCAAACTGATGTTAACTTACGTATGTTTGTCATTTGGCTGTGTAACATCAACCAATATTTTTAGACTAAGTTCTCTTCTTTAATTCTTGTTTTTTAACCTAAGGATTTTTTAAACTTAAGGATCTCATCATTTATATGCATATTTACTTATTCAGCTAAACAACTTTCCCAAACTAACACTATTATGTTAGTTGATTGGCTGCATGACACTAAGCAATATTTTAAGACTAAGTTTTATCATTTAATCCTTATTTTTCTATTAAGGATTCCTCTTAAAAGCCTCGGGGATAAGTTGTCTGATTGTTGCAAGTGTTTAACCCACTGACTATGCAGAAATCTTGTTACTTTACCACTTGAATCATAAAAACACCCTTGAAAGCTGGACATGGAGAGGTTATTCCAGAAAGATTATTTGTAGAATTTACCACGAAACTTATTCAACATTGTGAAACTTCATATATCTGTTTCTTCATAATTTTTTAGATAATGCAGCTTTATACCCTATAGAACTTTAACTTAAATTAACAAATAAAAAAAATTCCTGTGTGTGTCGATAATTTTGCTATTTCCCCGAGTGAGCTCAAATAACATCCATTACTGTCTTTAGGAGATAGGACAGGAGTTTCAAGAATACATTTTTTAGCACCATAAGCCTAACATACAAACTTAATGCACTTATCGGCTGCTTCTGTACACTGCTCAGCTTGTAGATTGAAGGTTATGAGTCTTATAATGCAGTGTCCTTGAGGAAAAGTTAGTGTTTTGTAACTCAAACTGACAGGATCTGATTTAACTCCTTCCGTATTGGGATGCATTTTCATATTGATTCTACTTAGCTGTTGATTTTTATACAACTTCAGAAACTCCTGTGAGGGTTGAAATAGTACAGACTCTGGCCTTTAATCTTCGGACGTCAATAGACCCTTCCTAATGTCAATAAAATCATCTAAAAAACTGTGGTAGAAATGTATCCTAGTACTGAAAGAGACTATATTGTCAGTGGTGAGTCAATAGGAAGCTTTTAACCATTTTACGGCAGTGCAAAGCAATTAGCATCTCCCGAAGCAATGCGTGAAGTCTTTACAAGAATCTACAAGAAAGTTAGCAAAGAAAAGAATACACTTTGCAATCTCTTCCCAGTTCCCTGGTAGGATGTGGCTGTAGAACAAGTAAAGATGTTCCACAGTGATTGGTAATGAGGGAAAGGTGAATAAAATGGAAGTAAGAGGATAGAAAAATTTAAATGATATATGAAAACAGATGATACTGAAAGATTTAAACCTTGCCGGAAAAATAATGGATCTATAGAGGTCTTGTAAAGTTAATTCCCTTGAAATAAAATCCAGTGAGAGTTCCTGAGGTGTTGGATGTTGTATGGAGACACAGCAAATACAAAGACTCGTAGATGAAAGAAAAGATAAGTTAGCGGAAGGAAGTATAAAAGTGCAGCTCATTAACCAACCAACCAACCACCTGTGTCTAAGAAAGTCACCCACTATTTTGCCAGTCCCCTTGTAGGTCTGAAAGAATTATCCAAAAGACAGTGATTAATGTCTTGAAACCTCCCTCTTGCATAAGGTCAGGTCATAGAAGTTGGAAATATAGGAGCAAGTTACAGAGTTTACCAGAAAAAAAGAATGAGTGATTGAGAGTACTGGTTAACTCTTGCATTAGAGGATTTGTGACCTTATGACCTGCTAAATGTTCTTGAGACTGAGTGATATTGTTTTTGCTGTTAATGGTTATGATAAGGAAATAGTGTTGATTTGGAGTGTAGTATAGTGATTTCTGTATAGTAATTTGTTTTCTTCTCTCTGTGGTTTGGCCTTGAAATGATATATAGAAATTGAGTTTGAGTGAAGATGATAAAGGGAGTTACTAAATGAGTAACTGAAGAAAACTGAATAAAAGTGACAAGGAAATTAAGAAAAAATGAAAAAAATCAAATCAAAGATGATAAAGAAAAGAAAGAAATTGAGAAAGGAGAACAGAGTGTCAAGGAAATCAGGAAAAAAAAGTAAAAAAAAGTGAAGAACAATGAAAAAAGCAAAAAGAAAAAAAAGAAAAAACTACCTTGAACAGTCTCGCATAACTGAAAGGTTGACATATGACTGTGATAAAATGGCTAATGATCAGTAGACATTGATTTTTTTTTTTTTTTTTTTTTTTATATGTAAAGGAGAATACAAGATAAATGAATAGAAGTATATGATAATGATGGCAATAGAAATGTTGACTATCGCTACTTTATAAATTGTGAATTTGGGGTCCTTTACAAAAAATAGAATCAAAATAAGAAGGAAAGAGAGAGAGAAAGTAGATAATTAAACGATAAAATTAAGTATTAGTAGATATTGACTTTTCTATATGTAAGGAAGAATACAAGATAAAGTAACATAAGTATATAATAATGATAATGAAAAAAAAAAAAAAAAATGATATTGAAATGTTGAATGTTTCTACTTTAGGAATCATGAGATGAGGTTTCTTCATTAAAAAAAAAAATAATAATAATAATAAAGGAAGAAATAGAATGGAAAAATAAAAGACAAAAATAGATAAATATAATTCCAGGTATTCCTCCTACTTCATTGTGTGACCTTGCCAGCAAGTTTCTTTTTTTTTTCTCTCTTTTTTTTTCTTATTTTTATTTATAGTTTCATTTATTTTCTCATTTCATTTATATTTTTTGTCTAGAAATGTGGCAATAATGAGTAGATTTTGTCCATATGTTTCATTATGCCGGTATCATTCTATTTTATTATTTATTATCCTCCTATCTATCCATCTTATTGTTCTACCTTACTTAATTCTTTGTCTCATATTTCTCCTGCTATTATTCACTTATTTATCTTTCTTTGATTATTCTGTTTATTATTTGATTCGTTTTTCCAAGTCAAGATTTCCATTTGTTTTATTATGCTTCTGTTATTCTGTTATTTTATTCTACTTTCATTTTTATCATTTTATTTGTTTTTTTATTTATTTTTTTCCACGTGACTTCCCGTACAAGAAATTAAGAATCTGGGAAAAGAATATGACCTTTCCTTTGTTTATCTATGTATCCATCCATCCATTTATTTATTATTCTTACATACAAATCATTTTCATTTTTCCTCACACTTGAATCTATAAATCTCAAAAAATCACCAAATTTTGAGGTTATGGGAGAAATGGACGTTTATTGGTTGAGCAACTCGTGCGTGTGTGTGTGTGTGTGTGTGTGTGAAGAGTAAAAGAAAAAAGAAGGAAGGAGTAGGAAAAGAAGCAAAGCAGAGAGAGAGAGAGAGAGAGAGAGAGAGAGAGAGAGAGAGACGGCAAAAAAAAAGTAAGTAGGAAAAGGAAACGAGGCAGAGAGAGAGAGAAAGAGAAGGAGAAGAAAAAGGAAAATAAACCACCGTGCAGGAGATAATGATTGTGTCCTTGTTGTGGTCACGGTGTCTCAAGGTTACTTCCAGTCACTGCGCCGCCTCACATCCACGGAGGCTGCTGGCCCTTGACTGATCCGTGTCTGTGTGTCATTGAAATAGTCCGGTATAGATTGAACATTTCTGAAAGATGTCATACCCAACTAATGCAAAACGCGCCTATTGATGTTTCTATGAGTTAATTTCTTCTTTTGGTTATTGAGATGGTGCATTGTTAGTTAATTTTCTGGTATTTTGCAAGATATCACACCCAGCTAATGCGAAAGGCGTCTGTTGATGTTTCTATGCATTAATTTCTTCTTTTGGTTATTGAGATGATGTATTGTTAGTTAATATTCCGAGATAGAGTGAGAATTTTGGAAGATATCACACCCAGCTAACAAAGAACGCGTCTATTGATGTTTCTATGAGTAAATTTGCCTTTGATATTAGGGTTCTTTATGGTACAACGTGTATAGTAACAATATAAGCAAAAAAATAAATAAAAATAAAAATAATAGTTGTGGTGGTGGTGGTGGTGATGGTAGCAACATGACAGATTAAGTTACGTAACCACCTTTACAGTTCCGTGGTCGGTATATAGATGGCGTGCGTGACTCAGTACAATAGGTCAATGAGTAGTAAGATTTCGTCGCTTCACCCGCACATTCTCTTCCTCCTTCACCTTACGTAACTCCTTCCCTGTGCCTTGTTCATGTGTTTATCCATCTATTCTATCTGCTACGCAATCTATCGCTTATCTATCTATCTTTGCCTTATTTTTCTATCTTACGTAATTTCCTTTACCTCTTATTCATGTTTATCCATCTATTACTCGTTTATCTATCTATATAAATCTATCGCCTATTCATTCATTTCTGCTCCCTTATCTATCTATCTTTATCTGTCTATCTATCTATCTATCTATCTTATTTTTCTATTTTGCGTAATTTCCTTTGTTTCTTATTCATATATTTATCCATCTGTCATTCATTTCTCTATCTACTAGTCAATCTATCCCTTATTACTCGTGGTTCCTTATTTACCCATCTTTACCTATCCCACGTTCCCTTTCCATCCCGAATCCTGCAGTTCAAACCACCCACGTGACTCAGGGAAGTGAGAGGAGAGTTGTGGGGAAGAAGAGGCAGTGACGGTCTAAACTCTAAACCCAGCACTTCCCCCACGTCACGCAGCATCATGTGACGGGATGTGACGCGTTCCAAAAGCCCTCCCCAGCTCTTCCCGTCCCGTCCACCTCCCACGTTCTGTCTCGTCTGTAGTGAGTAGGGTAGGTCAAAACGGACCCAACAGGCTGTGCAGTTGCCAAATGTACCCGTGTCTGTGTGTGTGTGTGTGTGTGTGTGTGTGTGTGTGTGTGTGTGTGTGTGTGTGTGTTGCATATTGTATTAGAAAACGTTCTGCCAGTTTTCAAAGGTCAGGAAAGGTTGTTCTCAAAAAGTGTTTCTATTCCTAATACTGTAGAAATCTTGTTAATATGTCACTATGATCATAAAAAATCGTCCTTAGATATCGTGTACCTTTAATGTGAGTCTATTGAATGAGGTGTCTCTTAATATCATCTATGTACTTAATGGTATTGAAATAAGAGCTTTTTTATGAGTTTTAAGGTTTCGATTCATTCATTTCACTGGTGGCCTCTTCAGATCACGACCAGAAAAAGCATCATTATTTGCCCAGAGATAACCAACTATTCGCTCCTTGAAGTTAAAAGGTCAAGGTCTCCCCATGATACTCCTCTTATCTCTATTCTACACGAGTTTACTGTAGACTCAATACCTAATTTAGACATCCATATACATTAACGTTACATTATTTTATTGTTTATTTATCCTTTTCTTTCGTGTTTACCTGTGTTTTTGAGGATTATTTATTTCCTCCTTGTTTTCTTTACACTATACTTGGCAAGTCTCATTCGCGGCAGTAGTAGCAACATCAACACACTCAAGGCCAAACAAACTACAAGGGGAGTTTCATGACCTTGACTTCTGCCACTTGTAGTTGTGTGAATGGCGGAGAGATGGCGTGCGTGGCTCAAATCTCCTTATTCAGCAACTTTTTGTCCTTACCATTGTCGCTTTCCAAAGGCATTAAGTTGAAGTCGTTGAAGATAATCGTGGTTTTTTATGGTATTTCTCTGTTTTTAGCGATTGAGTGGTAATATTTCGTGTTGATTAACCCCTTCAGAAGTGGAAAACATTTTTAGTAAGAGTTTTGCGTGCCATTAGACGGTGATATTGACTTTAGCGAAGGTCCATAGAGGTCAGAAGATTAATGGCCAGACTCAGTGCTTTTTTTAATCCCCACATGAGTTTCTGAAGCTGTATAAAATCGCCAAATGATAAACACAACGAATATGAAAACGCGTCCCAGTACTGAAGGGGTTGAAAAGAGAAACTATCTTTTAAAAAACTGGCTTGTCGTCTCTGTGGCCTTGGAGAATTGTCGTGGTGAGAGAGCAATGCATCTCTGAATATGGGCAAAAATGTGCACTATCACATACAACCTGCAATCCTCAATGATGATTTATAACTTTGTCCTTCCTTGTAATGTGTTTGATGGATATTTTTGTGTGGGTTTCTTTTTTTTTTTTTTTTTTTTTTTTTTCTTCCTTTTTTTGATATTTTGGTGTTGGTTAAGAACTATTTTTGCAGGTTACTCAAACTATAAGACCGGTTCTCGTGTTTCATCTATTTCTTTTAAGTTATTAGTGCAGGATCTTCGTTTTGTTACGACAACAATCATGAAAACACTTTGAAAACCATATTTTTGTTGTATATGTAAATAAATGAAAAATTGATCAGGAGAGACCCTGGAATTGATAAGGGTGCAAAATGTATGGTGATGTAAGAACTGTTGTTAAGTACCTCTGCTAATACGGTCCCAGGCTCTTGTCATTAACCTCTGCTCATACAGACAAACGGACTCCTCGCAGTGCAGTGTCAGAAGTGAGAGACTGAACCACAAAACCATTACTACTGTCACTTAGTACTCGTATAACCTTACTCTGCCAAGTGGGCCAGGTACTCTCCCTTCCCTCCTTCTCCCTATCTCATTGCCACTCCCCGTCCACCCTTCCCCGTCCACCTGTCTCGTCTACAGCTGCTCCATAGATAGCTGTAGGGTAGGTCAGGGTGAACTTGGGACCCACTGCAGTTGCCATATTTATTCTACAGTAGCTTTTCTTAACCCCTTTAGTACTGAGATGCATTTTCATATTGCTTGTGCTTGTTATTTGGAGATTTTACACAGCTGCAGAAACTCATGTGGGGATTTAAATGGTACTGACTGGCCATTAATCTTCTCGCCTCCTCACCTCTTCCTAATGTCTATAAAGTCGTCTAATCACAGCCAAAACTCGTGATGAAAAGGTGTTCTGAGGTGGTAAGTTGTTAAGATGCAGTCGCTGTACGCAGTCACTGCATCACCCGGGTCACTTCCCTCTTCACTCTTATCGCGTGCTATCTCTCTTGTACTTAATTCATTGCCTCAACTCAAGTGTTCTGTAAAGTGATAAAGGCCAGTGCTATGTAGATTACCCAACCTAACCTAGTCTAACCTAACCTAACCTAACCAAACCCAACCTAATCTAACCTATCTTAACCTAACCTAATCTGTATGTCAAGGTTACGTAAGAGATATATGTAATTAAATGCATCTTCTATTACGTCGTATGTAAAGGAAGTGTATAAAATATTTTCTTCGTAGATTATCAATGTTATATGTATAAAAAGAATCATAAAAAACGAACATCACGAGTTTTGACATATTTTAATCATAGTTGCGTATATTATTACTTTTCTGAAACCGGAAGAGACGCAGTTCGAAGTCTAGAATTGATACCCATTAAAACCCAGAGAGAGAGAGAGAGGGGTGACTCGTTTCCTCCTCTCAATCCCGGTGAATCCTTACAATGCAGTACTCTTATGACAGCAGATGTGTCGTGTGTGTGTGTGTGCGAGAGAGAGAGAGAGAGAGAGAGAGAGAGAGAGAGAGAGAGAGAGAGAGAGA
>CM035198.1:18404756-18450859 GCA_020233015.1 Callinectes sapidus | reverse complement strand
TCACTCCTTCACCACCACCACCACCACCACCACCACCACCACCACCACCACCACCACTTCACCCTCGCCACCTCCTAAGTGTATCCTTCGGGCAACGTTTAAATCGGCGCCAAGGAAATATGAGGGTCTATCAGAGCACGCCCCTTCTCTATAATGGGCTTACCTCCCCCGCCCGCACCCTGCTAAAAATCAATGTAGACCGCCCGTGTCCTCCCCAAACCCTGTACGACACCACCGCTGCTGCCATTTTGAAATATTACTACCCCCCTTTTTTTATGTAAGTGTCCAGTCACGAGCAAAATAAAGTGGTGTTGAAAAAAAGGCCTACTGAAGTGCCGGTCCTTGAAGAAAAAGGCTTATACAAATTTTTTTTTCTTCTTTTTTTATTTTTATTTTATTTTAAGTGGTTTTTCCTTGTGGGAGATTTTGGAGAAGGCTGGAGTGTCTTGAAATATTCCTAGATTGAAAATTTTCTTTGTTCCTTCCTCTCTTAGGCATATTGTAGTGATGGAGGATGTTGAAGTACTCTCAGGCTCATAAACAGGGTAGTGAGCTAGTGTTTTCAATTTTGTTAGGCCTAAAAAAGGGGTTGAAATATTCACAGGCTGAAAAGTTTGTTTGTTCTTTTCCCTCTAGAGCATTTAGTAGTGATGGAGAGTGTTGAAGTACTCTTAGGCTCATAAACAGGATATTCTGTAGTGAGCTGTAGTGGTTTCAATTTTGTTAGGCCTAAAAATATCTTGAAATATTCCTAGATTGAAAAATTTGTTTGTTCCTTTCCCTCTTAGGCATTTTGTGGCGATGGATGGTGTTGAAATGTTGTCAGGCTCATAAAAATCGCATTTTGTAGTAAGCTGTAGTGTTTTAAATTTTGTTAGGCCTAAAATGCCTAAAATATACATAGGTTAAAAAATTTGTTTGTTCTTTTCCCTCTAGAGCATTTAATAGTGAAGGAGAGTGTTGAAGTAGTCTTAGGCTCATAAACAAGCTATTTTGTAGTGCGTTGTAGTGTTTTGAAGCATTGTTAGGCCTAAAAACTGTCTATTCTCACGCTGTAGGACATTGTGTAAAAGTATACTTTGTTTCTTTTCCCTCTAAGGCATTTTGTAGAGATGAGAGGGCGTTGACGTAGCATAAGGCTTATAAATATCCTATCTTATAGTGAACTGTAGTGTCTTGAAGTATTGTTAGACCTAAAAAATGTCCGTTTTCTTGCTGTAGGACATTATGTAGAGGTGAGGATGTCTTTTTGTGAGTCTTAGTCTTATTCTTTCCTTATCAGATGTTTTGCTGAAATCTGTAGTATTTTGAAATATTGTTAGGCCTAAAAACTACCTATTTTTTATGAATTGTTAGTGATGTCTGTTTCCTCCTCCCTGTGATATTGATCTTGAATAATAATAATAATAATAATAATAATAATAATAATAATAATAATAATAATAATAATAATAATAAATGAAATAAGGCAGGGCTGAATAAAAGAAAGAATTAATAAATCGTTAAATGAATGAATGAATCAGCGAGCGAGTGAGTGAATGAATGAATGATGCACTGAATAAACCAATAATTTATGGAGAAACTCGTGAATATACCAGGGAAGAAAGAAATGGCACATCATCATCATCATCACCACCATCATCACCATTCACCATTACGCTTATCAACACCACCACCATCACCACTCCCAAGAACACTACACACTCATCACCATCATCACAAAAAACGACTCCACCATCACCACCACCATCATCATTATTAGTCACCACCACCACCACCACCACCACCACCACCACCACCACCATTAGGGGAAAAAGCTAAAGCCCTAAGGATATGCAGAAAGAAGACCTTCTCCCCACCCCCTCCCCCCTTCCTCTCACGTCCCTAGCCCCCCCCTCCCCCCTCTCCCCAACCCCCAACCCACAAACAACCGACGTGCCTTGAAGAGAGTCATCAAGGAGGAGGAGGAGGAGGAGGAGGAGGAGTTTTCTCACCTGTGGCATTATTGACCTCCCCCCTCACACATCTCAAGGTCATGACAGCCCCCCCCTCTCCCTCTCCCTCTCTCTCTCTCTCTCCCTCTCTCTCTCTCTCTCTCTCTCTCTCTCTCTCTCTCTCTCTACCTCCTGGTGTTTATATTGACTCGGCCAGCTTACTCTAGTTACATCATCCGCTTCTTGGCTGCTTTACTTATTTACTCTTTGGTAAGAACTGTTTGCACTACCATGGTTACACTCCCTAACCTAACCTAACCTAGCCCAACCCTTTCTTTGATATTGTTTATTTATTGTTTATTTTTATTTCTTTTTATGTTCTTGTTTATGTCTTCTTCATGTTTATCTTTTAGTTTTCTTTTTCTTACCCAACTCTTTCTTTCATATCATTATCTATTGTCTTTTTTTCTTTTTATGTTCTTGTTTATGTCTTCTTCATGTTTTTTTCTATTTTAAGTTTTAAGTTTCCCTTTCTTTTAATCTTTTCTCTTTAGTCCATTCACAGGCAAGCTTTTTTTTAATGTTTTTTTTTATCTATTCATCTATTTTTCTTTGTTTATTTATCTTTATCTTTTGCTATGTTTATTTTCCTCCTTCTATTACATTTTGGGATCAGAACACTCCTTAACTTTACCTGATACACGGCCAAATCTTTCTTTCTTTATATTATTTATTAACATTTTATCTATTCGTCTTTTCATAGTTTATTTACCTTCTTCTATTTCATTTCTATTTTTTTTACTTGCTCCTCATTTCAGTTACTCATTTAATTAATTAATTCCATTCATTAATATTCATTCTTTCATTACTTAACCATTCATCTATTCATTTTCCTCTTTTATTTGCATGCGGAATGGAAAAAATGGAGGAAGAAAAGAATATTCAACTCAACATAATAATCACCAAATAAAGTCGAAAAGTGTAAGAAATTAAGTATATCTAACGTGTGTGTGTGTGTGTGCGTGTGTGCGTGTGTGTGTGTGTAGTATTAGGAAGGAGCGTGTGTGTCTCTCATTATGTACTACCCCAGTGTGTCAGTGTAGCCAGATCGAGGCCAAGGCTTCATTCACCGCAATAAGCAACCCTCTGTACGTAATAAAGTGTTAGATCGCGTGCCCTTTCTTGTTTTTTTATCACTGGTATTATTGGTGGTGGTGGTGGTGGTGGTGGTGAGTAGAGGAGTAGTAGTAGTAGTAGTTGTAGTAGTAGTAGTATAGATAGATAGATAGATAGATAGATAGATAGATAGATAGATAGATAGATAGATAGATAGATAGCCAGACAAACAGATGAATAGACAGACATATAAAAATATAGAGAAAAAAACAAAGAACAAAAACAAAATACAACAAAACAAACATCACTCACAAAAACAACAACCCCATAAACAACAACAACAAAAAAGAGAGACAGAAGCAAACACGCAGACACACAAAGCCATAGACACACACACACAGAGAGAGGAGGGCAGTGTGTCTGTAGAGCAAAGAACAACATCAAGGACACCCAAGACTCCTGCCACACTCAAGCCGGGCCACCAAACTAACGATTCCAGCCCCTTACTCGAGATAACAATCAATAGAGGACGCCAGAAGAACCAAGAGGCGCATAGTGTCCGGGTTAAGGTTCCGGTAACACTAAGGCTGGTTCGATATTCAATATATAGAAAGACCTCCTGCTGCTTTTGTAACGAGGGAGGGAGGGAGGGAGGGAGGGAGGGAGGGAGGAAAGGAAGGAAGAAGGGAGGAAGGAAAGGAAGGAAGGACGGAAGAAGGGAGGAAGGGAGGGACAGAGAGGAAGGGAGGGACAGGGAGGAAGTGAGGGAGAGGGAGGAAGGGAGGGAGAAGGAAAGAGGAAGAGGAAAGAAGGGATGTAGAAGGAGGGAGGGATATCAAAATACTCTTCATAATATTTTCGAGATGATACTAAGAAGTGAAGAACTCTGAACTCTGAGAAATGAACACACACACACACACACACACAGAGAGAGAGAGAGAGAGAGAGAGAGAGAGAGAGAGAGAGAGAGAGAGAGAGAGAGAGAGAGAGAGAGAGATAATGGTGTGTCTCAGTGATAACGCAGGTTCATATTCAGAAACACTTTGCTCTCTCACCACGACAATTTTCAAAGACCACAGAGATGATTAGCGGGCTTTTCGAGAGTGCTTCCCCTTCTACTGACAATGTAGAAATGCTGTTAATCTGCCGGAACCATAAAAAAAACCACCCTGTATATTCTATGTAACTTCAATTAGAGATGTGGGAGGAAGGATCTCAGTCTCATATTCTCAAACTCTTCCGTGATTCGCCTCTGCTATTATAAAAGGTTTCATTTGAATTTACACGACATTTTAAGGTGTTTTTGTGGTTCTTAAGGGAGATTGGCAAGATTTCTATATTATCAAGTGGAAAAACGCTCTTGAAAACTCTGCTAATCATTTCTGTGGTTCTTGACAAGGACGCGGCGGAGGATGGGAGAGTAACAGCGCGGTGACATGACCGACACTCACTAACACGGACACTCACTAACGAATACGGACGATGCTCGTTGATGGAATAAACACGAAAAGTTTCTCAATACGGATCTCAGCTCAGGAAACTCACTATTTCATCTTTCCCTCATGAATTCTGAACCTTCAAAGACACCGGGTATAAAAGCACCGAGTATGAGAGATAAAATACATCTGAAACACGCTCGTAAAACCCAGACAGTACACCACACAAAGGAATAAGACACTTGGACCCGAAATAATCTTAAAAACTTTCCCCGCTGAGAGACTAAAGGTAATAAAAACATAAAAGGACAAAGAAAACTCGAATGCATCACAAAGGTCAAAGCCACGTAAGACAAAAATAATGTTAAAAACTTCCCTGTGCAGATTTATGAAAAGAAACAGTCAAATTATAAAGGAAATAAAAAAAAAGAGGAAAATAAGAACAGACCCCAAAACACATAGTCAAAAATAACCTCAGAAATTTCATCGCATAAGCTCCTAAGAAAAGAAAAGACGAAAATACATATACACAGACTAAAAGACAATAAAATAAGACGCTTCAACCCAAAATAAACTAAAAAGCCTCGGAAGCCAAGACCGAGAAAAGACCACAAAAAGACAGACTAAAGGTTATGTGGCCGCGCTGACGCCAAACCAAACAAAGGTAGCAGGAGTCCGCCAGCCAGCCAACCCCACTCAGCCAGCCAGCCAGCCAGACAGCCAGCCAGCCCCACCCAGCCAGCCAGCCAGACAGCCAGACAGACAGACAGACAGACAGACAGACAGACAGACAGACAGCCAACCCCACCCAGCCAGCCAGCCAGCCAGCCAGCCAGCCAGACAGACAGACAGACAGACAGACAGCCACCCAGCCAACCCCACCCACCCAGCCAGCCAGTCTGAGCCAATCCCACTCAGATAACCCAGCCAGCCTTAACCCGCTAGTCAGTCAGTCATCCAGCCAGCCTCAGCCAATCCCCAGCCACTCAGCTATCCAAAGCCATCCCACCCAGTCACCCAGTCTCAGCCTCCAAACCAGCCAGCCAGTTAACCCAGCCAGCCAGCCAGCCAGTTAACCCAGCGGCTCCAAGTCTAGAGCCGCCTTTCCCCCAGCCCTCCTCCATTAGCATACTCAACAGTGCCTGGTGGGGGAAATATCTAAGTGACGTGGCACCCTCCCCGACTCAAGAGGCACCGTAGGGCACAAAGGGATAATGAAGGACTTGCCCTCTTACTCTTGAACACGAACTACAGAATGTGATGGGGAGTTATACATACAGCATAAGGGGAATACATGAAGTAACAGACCAACTGACGTACTGCAATCAAACACAGTGGTAATTTTGTATGTGATGGGGAGATAAGGACATACAGCACTAGAATAATATGTAGAGTAACAAAATAATTTCGTATCTGATTCTATACTTCCAACTTTCTATGATTTGACTTTATTTAAGAGGGAAGTTTCCCTTTTTTATTTATTTGTCTGTCTATTTATGAGTAACTCTATTGAACCTTTAATTGGACAGGCAAATTTATGGGGTTTTCATTTCATTGGGTTTGTTGTCCTTAGCCAACTTCCCCCTTTGACATAAAAATATGATGATAATTTTAATGAAAAGTAATCAGTTTAATACGTTAATACGTTATCAGTTTTACGAATTACAGGTTAATATTAATGAAAACTATAAAGTAATACAAGTAAATCAAAGTGTAACAAATCCAACACTTCGCTAACTTTAGGAAGAGTTATCAGTTTAAACTCTCATAAAAGAGAAAAATAGTTTCGGAAAATCGAAGACTAACAAACCCAACGATAACAATAAGTAATATTACATGCACGAAAATGAATTAAATGAACAGCTTAAGAATTACAGAAAAGTATAAGAAAAGTAACTTGCACAATCCAGCCAACACAATGAATGACAACTGTATCTTCTTACTGATTACAGAACTTGATGCATATCTAGCCATGGCGAGAAATTAATTCAATTCATTGCAAATAAGAATAAAATATAAAAGTAAATTATAAGAAAATATAGATAAACAAAGGGTACTGAACTTCACTAGTCTGTCAATCGGGTTTATTAAGAGAGAGAAAGAAGTATGAAGAAGCGGTAGTAGAGGAAATATATTAAATACAAGCCCTGGAACACAACACGGACAGCGGCAACACAAACAGCATATTTGCGGTAAGTAGTCAAGTCAAGATAAGCAATAACGGGAACAAATTCAAAAAATATGATCTAAAAAAAGCGATAGGAATAAACTGGTTCTCCCCAAAAAAAAAGTTAAATGACTGGAAAAAATTCTAATTAGCTTATCAGAGCAAAGTCAATAGGAAATGTTAACTCCTTCAATGAGACACACAACAGCGCCACCACAAACAATAAAGTTCACATTAAAAAGAACATATTTTACATTTCTTTCACGGTTGAAGGATTGAATGAGACTGCAGATTGAGTAAAAATATCTGAGTGTTTGGTAATAATAAGGGGAAGGTGTAGCAAGTGGCAGTCAAAGAGTTCAAAAAGATACAACCAATCCATTGAGTGAGTTGACGGACACACGTGTTCCACAAAGAACTGACACGTGTAAATCGCTGGTTTTTGTAGCTTCATTCTCTTACGCTGGCCAGAAGGAAATCAAGTGAAACTGTAAGTACTAAAGTAGAATACAGAGAGATCTAAATTTAGAAGCTTCCAACAGGTTCAGTACTTTCCTTAGAGTGTAATAAAGAAAACGAGTTAAAGGGGATACTGAATCATAATGCACAAACACGAACCAAACTTCTTTAATTCTACCAGAAAATATGTAGCAATTTTCTTAATAAAGACTGAACAACTACAAAAACGAGAGAAAGATAAAATCGTTCTACAAGGAAATACAAACGAAAAACAGTAAAATAAGAAACAATTGAACAGCTAACCTGCATCAGACAGGTTTAAGAGAAGCACAGTTGTGGAGAGTATAATAATCAGGCGATGTAAAGAACAGGTTAGCGTGATGACAAAAAGCAGACCACAGCAGCGAGCATGCCATCTGTGCCACACCATTCCCCGCAGGTCACATGACGGAGGGAGGGAGGGAGGTGGCCATATTAGATTTCTCGAGTTTGTTGCGTTTCCTTCATTTTTTTCTTTTTTGTTTGTGGTAGTGGCTTAAGTCAGTCAATAGATCACTCCCCCCATCAGTCAATCAGTCAGTAAGTCAGTCAGTCAGTCACTTTACTAATCAGTTGACTCGCTTTGGCCGCCTTTTGTCAATCTTAAGGCCACAGTAATGAGTTGTTCGGATTGGCATAAAGACAATAAATAGAAAAAAAACATCTCAATCTTTGTAGAGTTTCACAGGTACGTTTTTGAGACACTGTAGTGCAAAGTAAATGACTTAAAAGTTGTAAACGATTATAAGAAAACTGGCTGACACTGATAGGATTAATTAATATATCAATCAATCAGTTAATCAGCCAATCAACAAACTCAATCAACTAGACCACTGAATCAGCCTTACATCCTCCTAATCTCACACAAACAAGCAAGACCAAGAACACAACGCACACCATACAGTTACACACAACACTCAAACAACTGCACGTGTAGTGAGGCGACACAGATACACAGACACAGTAACACAAGATCTGGAATGTGATCATGGGTGTGTCTGATTTATTCCCGTCCCAATATAAACATCGAAAATACCTCATAACAAAAACAAGTTGTGCGTCTGAACCTCCCTCGACTGAAACGTGTACTTACAAAACAGGTAGGAAGTTCTATTAGTCACTTGAACCTGTGTTAGTAATCGAATTTGCGTCTGTTCTGTGCGTCACCATCTGGCGTAGATATTTTGCCACCTGGGGACACGGGCACACAGAAACATGGTACTTACTCATACTCTCTCTCCCTGACTGGCCTAAGTATTCCTATCTTGAATATCCACTTTGGAACTTACAGCTGGTTTTATATTTTTGCGTACCTATGACCTGAACTCCTTTCAGAGGCACGTTTGCTGGCTATCTCCTCCTCCTCTGCCTTCCACCTCTCTCCTCCTCCTCCTACACCTGAATTTCTGATATTCTGTGACTTGATAGATACTTTGATATCGTAAAATCAAAACATCTCCAGGAAAACTAGTATTGAAGAATTATGTGAATCAAGTATGGGAAAAAGTGTTCTTCACACGTACATTAAAGAAAAAAAACATCACACTATAATGAACTCAGACATCCAACACTTACCTAGAACCAGAAATGAGCGCATGACAAATATAAATGTTAAACAAACAGTAAAATCTCCACTCATTAAAAACTCTTGTAAAATATAATAATTTACACTTGACGAGTATGTTAACACACTGCAGAGGAGTGGCTCTTAACTTTTTTGTACTAACACTCCCTCTCTAGGAATATATCGTTGCCTCCACGTCCCCCTTGCATCTATGAATACAATTCCCTCCCAGATCTTAAAGAAAAAGGCGATACTTTTGCATTTTCCATAACTTTTTCATCATTTGACCCTGTTTGCGATAAGAGAATGATAAATATAATTAGAGAAATTGCTGCTTTCTCCAAAGAGTTTGTGCCCTTCTTGGATATCAGTGACGGCTATAAAGGCACAAGTACTCACCTTCTCCCCAGTGACCGTCAACCAGTAGTGGCGCTGCTCCAAGAACTGTGAAGGTAAAAAAGGAGGATGTTGTTAGTCAGAATACACGATAAAATATATAAACAATGAATTGCTAGATCGATCAGTCCGTCAGTCTGTATATATGTATGTATAAAAACAGTGAAAATATGAAAGCAACGAGGAACAGAGAAAGCAGTGAGAAAATTAAGTAAAGAGAAACATCAATGGAGAAGAAACAGGAAGAAAACAGGACTAAGGAAAATGAAAATAAAGCAAACATTGATAAACAAAAATAATTAAGAAATGAAGAGAAACGCAGGAGACTTCTCTAAAAAGAAAATGGAGAAAAGGAAGCCAGACGAAGGAAAAGCAAGAAGTGTAAATCAATGGAAACGAGAAGATTAGACTAGAAGATTAGAGATTAGGGAGGGATCGAAGGGAGGGAATGAGAGAGGGAGAGGAGGAGGAACGAACAAGGGAGATGAAGGAAGAAGAGAGGAAGGAAGAAAGAAAGAAAGAAAGAAAGAAAGAAAGAAAGAAAGAAAGAAAAAAAAAAAGGAAGAAAGGAAAGAAAGAAAGAAAGAAAGGAAGGAAGGAAGGAAGGAAAGAAGGAAGGAAAGAAGGAAGGAAGGAAGGAAGGAGAGAGAGAGAGAGAGAGAGAGAGAGAGAGAGAGAGAGAGAGAGAGAGAGAGAGGAGTGAAGGAAGAAAGGGATTAAGACACGAGGGTAGGAAATATTGTCACGCGCTGCAACGAGACATGAGAGCAGCGTGCAGGGTTCATGAGGGAGACACTGAGAAACACGTCGAGGAACACTGCAGGGAGGGACGGGGGGGGCGGGGGGGGCGGGGGGGGGAAAGAGAGGGCCCACCAGAGGGACGAGGGAAGGGATGAAATATTAGCCTGGCAGACAGACAACTTTTGGCCCTTTTTTATATAATTTTTTTTTATCTTGAGAAGTCGAGTCCTTTGGTGTTTAATATTCTACGTTCTTTTTCTTATGTTTTACTTTTTCTTACTGTAGTTTGCTTAAAGTTCGAAGTATGAAAGTTGTACCTAATCCCTTCAGTACTGGGACGCATTTTTGCGATGGGGCTCGGGGTGTGACTAGGCGATTTTATTGACGTTAGGAAGAGTTTATGAAGGTCAGAAGATTAATGGCCAGAGTCTGAACTATTCTAATCCCTTTCCTGAGTTTCTGAACCTGTATAAAATCGACACATAAACAGCAGAATGAATATGAAAATTGCGTCACAGTACTGAAAGAGTTAAGTTGGAAAAAGTGAGGTTATTACTGAAAAACGCTGTGCATATGACACATTATTTCAATTCATTACATTACCTGTTTGTATATCATGATATATCACATTAAATTATCAATGGCAATTAGTGTAGTGGATTATGTTAAATACCTCTTTTTAGCTTTTATCTTAACAGAGATTCCTAATTATGTAACTTTTTCTGAGACGAATTTCTTGTCGTAAAATTCATCTTAACTTCCCGAAACTTATTGGTGTTTCACTTCAGCCATTATCTCATCAGCAGCTTCAAATTTACTGGTGATGAGATAATGGCTGAAATACAACACCAATTTTGGAGGCTAAGGTGGATTTTAAGGACTAGAAATTCGTCTAAGAAAACTTTACATACTTAAGAACCGTGGCTTTGGTTACCTCCACAAATAAAAACCATCCATGCAACTACACAACCAACAAACTAACAACCTCTATAACAGCACCAGCCAATCCCAAGACTACACCATTTCGTCACTCCTTATCACTAACACCAAAAAATTCTGTCTCTGGTTACCTCAACAAACTGACTAACAACACAACCAACGAACTAAGGACAACACACAGCCGTAACAGCACTAACCACTCCCAAGACTCCATCATTTTTCGCCATTAAGGTCTATGGTTACCTCAACAAACTAACTAACTAACAAAGTAACAACACAACCAACGAAGTAAGGCTACCACACAGCATCAGCATCAGCACCAGCCACTCCTACAGCCAGCGAACAAAAGGCAGAGGGTCGCAGCAGTGTCTCACCTTCATATAGCTGCAGGGAACGTAACCGAGGCGGCCAGAGCGCAGTGCCAGGACACCCCACCAGCGGCCCACCTCGTCCTGCTCCACGGCCTGCAACAAAGACCAGACATTGATGAAAATACTCCCAGGAACACGTAGCTAATGTCACCCTCGCCTCCTCAGGGAACGTTGTGTGTGTGTGTGTGTGTGTGTGTGTGTGTGTGTGTGTGTGTGTGTGTGTGTGTGTGTGTGTGTGTAAAAAGTAAGAGTTTGAAGGAAGGAAAGGATCGTTATGGTACTTTTAATGTTCATGTAAGAAATGCACGAAATGTTGAAAGATTGAACGATGTAGTGAACGCATTTTCCTTTTCCTTCTTTTACCTCTCCTCCTCTTCCTAGCCTCCCCCTCACTTCTCCTCCTCCTCCTCCTCCTTCTCTTCCTCCTCCTCCTCCTCCTCCTCCTCTTCCTCAGGTACTGCAAATGATGAAGCAGCTTTAAAAAAGGAGCGTTGCAGCCAGAGAGTACTGGCAAAACCCACGCCCCCCTCCCCCCCATTCCTTCCTCCTTCCTCCTTCCTCCTCGACGCCAACCCCATCCCCCATCCTCCTATCCCCCCCACGCCCCTCCGCCCCTGCCTCGCTACTCTCCTCCAGCGGTATAGAAAAAAGCCCCTCCTCAGTTTCCACGAACATATCCGACATTGGGTCCGCTCTCTCTCTCTCTCTCTCTCTCTCTCTCTCTCTCTCTCTCTCTCTCTCTCTCTCTCTCTCTGGCGGCAAGTCTATCTGCATCGTTTAGAAGAAGAAACAAAGGCTAAAATAGAGATAAATGAGTAAAAAGTGAGCAAGAGTTGTGCATACTTTCCTTTGTGTGTGTGTGTGTGTGTGTGTGTGTGTGTGTGTGTGTGTGCGTGTGTGTGTGTGCATTCCCTCCCTCTCTCCCTCCCTCCCTTTCCCCTCCCTTTCCCCCCCTTTCCCCCCCTTTCTTACTCACCGCCGCCACCATAAAGGAATTCACAGCGTTAAATATTGACCGACTGTTCCCAGAAACCCGTCGCGTCAACACAATCCTTCCTTCCCACAACACTCACGGCTCCACACTCACCACCAATCGCCAATCAACACGGACGGTCAAGTAAAAGTGACAATGGGACAGGATAGACAAGGGAAGTAAGTGACAAACAGGATAGACAAGGAAATAAGTGACAAACAGGATAGACAAGGGAAATGAGTGACAAACAGGATAGACAAGGGAAATAAAAGTAAAAAATGAAACAGGATAGACAAGGGAAATAAAAGTAAAAATCAAACAGGATGGACAAGGGAAATAAAAGTAAAAATCAGATAGGATAGACAAGGGAAATAAAAGTAAAAATTAAACAGGATAGACAAGGGACATAAATGTAGAAAGTTAAACAGGATAGACAAGGGAAATAAGTCAAAATCAGATAGGATAGACAAGGGAAATAAGTGACATGGGACAGGATAGACAAGAGAAATAAAAGTAAAAGTCAAACAGGATAGACAAGGGAAATAAAACTGATAATTAGACAGGAACAATGAGGTAATATAAAAAAAATGACGAAGAAAAATAAGAAAAAGACATCACTGATTAAAGAAAATAAGACAAAACAGACATGAAAGTAATAGTTAGACGAGGAAAACATGAAATAATCTATCACTTATGGGGGAAAATAGAATAATAGAGAACTGACGGTGTGAAAAAAGCCCTCCCCCCCAAAAAAAATAAATAAATGACACTAATAAGGGTGGATAAAAAAAAAAAAAGATAAAAAGAATGAGTAATAATAATAAATTGAAATAAAGAAAAGTACAAAACTGACGGTAGGAAAAAAAAAGCAAAATTAAACTGAAACAAGAGTTAGATAAAAAGAAGAGTAACAATAATAAATCGACGGTGGGAAAAAAAAGCAGAAATCAACTTAGCGCTAATAAAGGTAAAGATAAAAAAAAAAAGCTAAAAAAAAAAAAAAAAGAGTAATAATAATAATAAATCGTGTAGTTCCCTGTAATTCCAAACACTAAATCTAAGACTATGGCCCATCAAAAGAATAATTTACAAGTACAGTCACGAACTTCCATAGAAAACCGGTCTTGTAAAATTGGCCTTCGTCTTGGGCAAGTGTCTAAACGTTCCCATATCCACGAAGAAAATGGGGAAGCAGTTTTCCACTCCCCTCTCTCCTCCATTACCTCCTTCAGTACAGTGTCTTGTCGCAGTGCCGTGCCCCTGCAGACGTTGGCGACCCTGGATTGCCACATCTCTCTCTATCTCTTGTCATTTGCGATATTTGTACAGCTTTACTTCTATCTCCTACTGTTCATATTGTTCCAGCCATATATTTCTCCCTTTGTCTTCCTTCCTCTTGCTCTACAACCTGGGATTCTACCTGTTAAACTTGGGTCTTCTGTCTTTCCTCTTCTCATAACATGTTCTACAATCCTCATCTTGCTCTTATCTTCAGTACAGTACGTTTTCATATTCATTCTGGTGACTATAGAGATTTTACACACCTTCAGAAACTCATGTGGGGATTAAAACAGTACAGACTCTGGCCATTAATCATCTGACCGCCATACACCCTTCCTAATGTCAATAAAATGCGCCTAATTACACCCAAAACTCGAGGTAAAAAGACGTCCCAGTACTGAAGGGGGAAATGCAGTTTTTCTATGTTTTATCTCACAATTCATTACCAAACACGTGTCCAGGTGTGACTAAACGGAGGGAGAGAGAGAGAGAGAGAGAGAGAGAGAGAGAGAGAGAGAGAGAGAGAGAGAGAGAGAGAGAGAGAGAGAGAGAGAGACATATGCATCCTCCACACGCTCCTTTAAGAATATCGGAATGCAATATAACGCGAAATTACATTGTGGGAAAAATAATGAAAAAAATAAAATAAAATATATATATTCTCGTAACGGAAAAACGCGGTAGGAAAGAATAATTATAATGTGGGGTACGAGTATAACGTATGAGAAGATATCATAAAAACAAAAGAAGGTAAAGAAGAGGTCAAGGAAAAAAAAAAAAGCTTGCAAGAAACATACATTAAACATTACACCAAAGCAAAACTGTGAGATACAATTTTCTTTCAGGGGGGATTGCCAATAATAGTGACTTTTTTTCATTTATTTTTGTTCCCCTTTCGCCGGCTTCCCCTTCATACATAAAAAGAAACATGAAAAAAAGAAAAATATATATGAAAATAGACACGGAAATTTAGCTACAGCATGCACACGATATACATTACACGACTCACCTATAAAAAAGAGAGTAAAAACACACAAAAAAGGCGAAATTGCATATCACACTATCATCACGTGAATTGATCCGGAGCAACAACAAAAAAAAAAAGAAAAATGGAGCATAAATGACGCGTTACAACTCTATATATGGTAAACCAACTCGAAAAATGAATATATACAAAATAAAATCAATAAAACCACTGCAACACAAAAATATCAATAAAGACATCACTAAACAGTTAAAAAAGCATAAAATAAACAGACACACTAACACACAACATAAAAGTATGAAATCTGCAAATAAAATAGAAAATATTATATAAAAAGAACTAAAACCACTGAAAAACTATGAAATAAAATGATAAAAACAAACACACGAAAAAGATACAGCAACACACACATAACAAAAAATAAAAAGAAAAAAAGAACCATAAAATCTGCCCGACCCACACTTTCAAGATTACTACGAGGAAGACAGACAGACAGACAGACAGACAGACAGACAGACAGGACGAGAGAAACATAGACAAACACAGAGACAGAGACAGACAGAGCAGGAAAAACAGAAACAGGAAGGGATAGACAGACAGACAAAAAGACAGACAACCGGACAGACATATCGGGAGAGAGACAGACAGACAGACAGACATACAGACATAGACAGACACAGAGAAAGACAAACAGGGCAGGAGAAACAGAAACAGACACACAAACAAACAAACAGAAGACAGACAACTGGACAGATATAGCGGGAGGGAGAGAGAGAGAAACAGACATACAGACATACAGACAGACACAGAGACAGACATACGGACATATAAACAGACAGACAGACATAGACAGACAGAGATAAAGACAGGAGAAACAGAAACAGACACACAAACAAACAAATATAAGAGAGACAACCGGACAGACATAGTGGGAGAGAGAGAGAGAGAGAGACAGACATACAGACATACAGACAGACAGACGAAGGGACGCCCAGGAGGAACAGTGATGCCTGGACACGCGGAGCTCACACGCAAGCAAACCATCAGTCCGCGGCGCCTCAACCACAAGGGGGAGCCACAGTGGGGGGGGAAGGGGGATTCGAACCGAACCGAGCCGCATTGATCCCCTAAACTGGTCCACAAACCTCCGCGATCCCATTGAATAACATATAAATAATACCCAAGAAAAATAGTCACGATAGCTGCGGTTCGATAAATTCTTAGATAACGATAAAATTCCGACTCGTTTTTTTCAGGATAGGAATAAAATAAGATAATGCTCAGAGGAATGCGAAGGATCGGATAAATTTCTAAGATAGTGGTAGTTCCCTTTTTTTTCGTGGATGTAATTAAAAGGGAATAATTATGAAAGGTTAATGGGTGATTCGATAAATTTCTGGGTAACAAATAGGTCCCATTTCGTTTTTTCTCCATTTTTTTTTTTTTTTTTTTTTTTAGGGATGTAGGTGGGAAAAATGTTTATGAAAGGAAACTTGTGTGAATAATGAGATAAATTTCTAGATAACAATAGTTCCCATTCATTTTTTCCTTTTTTTTTTAGGATGTAGATGAAAGAAAATGATGATGAAAAGAAAGATTTACGTAGGACACGATGAAATTATAGATAACTAGACAATTTCAGTTTTTTTAGGGTCTGAATGAAAGGAAATGATGATGGAAGGAAAGTTTTATGAACGATTCGATAAATTTCCGAATATCGATAAAAATTCTTCCCTTTTTTTCAGGATGCAAATGAAAGGAGCTAATAATGAAAGGGAGGGTTTATGTAATCAATAAATTCCAGTGTGGATATAAAGTTTAATCCAATGCCATTAGGCGAATCAATATTTTCCATTCCCAATCTGACTAACATACGAGTGACAGAATTAAACACAACCAGCAATATAAATGACTCGATAAAATCCTGTATATATATTTAAGGGTACAGCAGAGTTTCATCTCGTTCATTATTTCTTCCTTATAAATATGAAAAAATACGCAACTCATAAAATAAAAATAATAGCACAAGTGCAAATAATCCAAGAAGAAGAAAACCTCGTCTCTTCTTTTTTTAACTTCGTCATTCTTTGCATTCCAGATCTGATTAAATAACACACAAAATAACACAGGAGAACTTAAAACGCACGGGATAGAATCGAATACATTCCCTACCAGTCATAAAAGGGAAAGAGTGCATCCCATTCCCCTGAGCTGATGACTGTTTCCGTGGCATTCAATCCTTTATAGCTGCAGTGAGTACAGTCGACCTTAGTATTGGGATTAAAAAAGAAAAAGAAAAAAAATCGGTTGGGTACCATTGCAATACCATATCAATCCTGAGGTATTTTTTTCTATCCTTTTTTTTATTTTTTTTATCCTCCACAAACATACAGTCATACTACAAGACATTTTTACCTACACTTTGGCTAACTCTGTCGGACCTGTAAGAGGGCTGGCAAATTAGTGTTATTTTTATCACCTTATGTTGCCATTGGCCAGCTTCCTTTTCTTACATAAAAAATTGTATCAGTGAGAGATTAGATGAAAATGTAACAAAAAGAAACAATAAACAGATAGATTAAAAAAAACATTTGAATCAATACTATTACAATGCCATGTAAGTCCCGGAGTGTTTTCGTTATTTATCTTCTACGAACGTACGCCAATACTACAGCTTATAATAGTGAGAGGTTACGAGAAAACATAATAAAAATACATAACAAATACATAAATAGAAAGCATTTGGTCGATACTGTTGCAATATCATGTAAATTCCGGAGTGTTTTCCTGTGTAGAGAGGCATAAACTAAAGTAATTCACTATAAACGTACAGCCTTCCTTAGTGAGGGATGACACCACCACCACCACCACCACCACTACCACCACCACCATCACCCCCAACAACAACAACAACAACAACAACAACAACAACAACAACAAACAACATTCAGATCCGTTCCACTACGATAACATACCGAGGAAGGATCATTTTCGCTCCAGTTCCCCCGCTCCAGCTACAGTGCGCAGTGTTTATACGACAGCCCACAAATACGACACCTGCCCGCCCTTCCCACAATAAAGCGAGTGACGAACGCGGCGCCGGAGGGAAGGAACACGAGAAAAACACCAACTGAAAACTAGATCCAGGATAAACAAAATAAACAGGAATAACAGCAGGATAAATTTAAAGGGATGAGTCTTGTAGGATTAACTTAGCAGGATGAATTAAAAAAGGTAAACTCTACAGAATGAATTTAGCAGGATAAACTCAATAGGGTAAGCTTAAAAGGATAAACTTAATAGGACAAACTGAGCAGGATAAACTTAGCGGAATTAATTTAGCAGAATTAACTCAATGGGATAAACTTGGCTAACTCAATAGGATAAACTTAGCAGGATAAACTTAATAGGGAAAACTTAGCGGCACAAACTCAATAGGATAAATTTAGCACGATAAACTTAATAGGATATACTTAGGAAGATAAACTCAATAGGATATAATTAGCACGATAAACTCAATAGGATATACTTAGCAGGGTAGACTCCAAAGGACAAACTGAGCATGCGTGGATTGAAACGTATCCGTGTTGGAATTAAAGGTGTGGCGGGGCGCGGTAATGATGGCCCCGCCGCCTAATTTAGGAACTATTGAGTTAGGGCGATGACACGGCTCCCTTGGGCCCTACAGACATACACACGCCTTCCAGGAAATATTAATACCGATACCTACACTCTCTCTCTCTCTCTCTCTCTCTACGGGAATTCGTGGGTTTAAGATCACCTAAAGAACACCTCCTATCTGAAAGCCCCATTTTGTAACCGTTACCCCGAGTGGATGCCCAGTCTCCCCTCGGATCGTGGCCAGGATTCGAACCCCTGCGCTCCCTCAGTCCCCATAGTGTACGCTGTTCTACTGTGCCACGGCGGGTCTCCTGTTATACTTCTTCCTCTTTGTTTGGGTCTTGTTTCACTAATTTCATGTTGGATTTGGTGTAGTTTCTTATCCTATGTTATTTGATTGTATTTAGTTTATCACTTTCTTATTTGACACTTATTTTTGTTATTCTTGTTTATTTTATATCTACTTGTTTTTTTTTTTATAGCTTTTTTTACTTTTTTTATTATTCTTTTTACGAGACTACTACTGCTACTAACACCACCACTACTACTAACAACGCCATAACCCCAACAGCCACTACTGTAAGACATTTTTGCATACCTATCCATGTACTCAAGCACGCCAGACCCAACCCCCCATCCTTAACCCCCCCTCCTACCACCACCACCACCACCACCACCACCACTACCAGCATGAACCTGATGAAAAGTCCAATAAGTGTGAAAATATGCAGCGAATCCCAGACACGCTAACACGTAAAGACGCAGGAAGGGAAGGGCAAAGGTACAGTTATCCCACACTCACCTGCCGTAAAGTAGCAAAGGCACGAGAAGGCAGGGATAAAAATACCGAAAAAATGGGAGGAAAACATGCTATGGAATGGACAGACAAGCGAGATTACGAGGCAGGAAGGCAATGGCGGAGCAGTGACCTGAGATATGGTGTAGAGGTCAATTCTGAGCGATTCTACTATTTACTTCCTGGCTGGAGTAGGGAAGTGTGTCTGTAAGGTAAGGCCTGTGTGGGTGTTGAAAGTAGGGTAGCGTAGAAGACAGTGACTGGGTGGTGGGGATGAGATGGGTGTCTGGTGTTGTCTGGTGTCAGTGATGGTGTTTCGATTGCTGGATGCCTGATGGTGGTGGTGGTGGTGGTGGTGATGGTGGTGGTGGTCGTAGTAGTAGTAGTAGTAGTAGTAGTAGTAGTAGTAGTAGTAGTAGTAGTAGTGGTGGTGGTGGTGGCAGAAGTAGTAAAATGATCAAGTATAGAGCACGAAATAACATAAAAAAAACATCAAACTATAATTTGCGCTAAAATTTTATATATTATCCCTCAAAAAACAGTAAAATGCAAAACAAAGCATTAAAAATAAACACTGATTGCAATCCCTACCCCTTCCTACCCCCCCACCCCCAACACACACACAAAGTACTCACCCCAAACAGGTCTCCCTTTCGGAACGACAGTACAAGGGAGCTTTGGGAGGCGTGTGCTTCGTGCAGATGCCTCACACTGTCGTCACTATAACCGAACGCCTCACTATCATACCTACACACATCCTGACTCCCCTGAGCCTTGGGGGACGCCCGCAAACCATCTGTCTCATTCCACCACTCCCGCCCTCCGTTTTCTGTCGGAGCAGTTTTCTTTCCACGCCCATTTTCTCTTTTGGTTTCGACGCAGACTCCGCTATCTATAGACCTGGCGCGATCCTTGACTTTCACACACCCTGGCGTCCCTGAATCCTCCTCTCCTCCTCCTTTCCCAGTCCTCATGTCATGCTCACTGTCCCTCCCTGCCGGTCTGTCCTCGTCACTGCTACACGAGCCCCTCCCATCGTCGCCAATGTCCTCGTGGGCTGAGAACTTGAAAGGGATCCCCACTGCCTCTGACTGCTCCCTCAGGTACGCAAGCACAAGGTCCTCGGAGAAGTCGGCAACAGCTTGGTATATTTCCATGCTAGATCAATCCGAGGTTCACGAAAGCAAACTCCATGCAACTTAGCGTCACGTCACTTCGCGGTCACTTTTCCCGGAACTGGCTGAACGAACATTAGGATAAAGTTGACAGGGAGGTTTTGTTTGGTCTTCCCCCGGCCGTCTGCGTCCCTTCCTCCCGCTGTAAACCCTTTCCCCGCTCTAAACTCACGCACAAAAGTTGGGCGCGGACCCAGCCTGCGCGGGGAACACCTCACTGGGAGAAGCCACAGGCGGGACTAAGCGGGAAATGTGTACACTCACACACACACACACGCACACACACTCTCACACACACACACACACGCATACACACACACATACACCTCGTGGACCGACGCCTGGATATCGACCCTGACGCGCCCGGCGGAGAGAAACATCAACCCGAGACCATATGTCGCCAGGACGCCCATCCCGTCGCCCACGCCACACACACGCCCGCCCAGACACTCAGCAGGGGACGCACGCCCACGCACACCTCAGACACGCTTGGGGAAGGTCATGCTCTCCCCTCCTGTGTCCCCACCACGGCAGATAGACGGGGGGAAGAAGGTGCTTTAAGTCTGTACTGGCTGGCTACCCCATCTCTAGTCTGCCCCGCCCCGCGCTACCCCGCCAGTCATCAAAGCGGGGCCGGCAGGGGTTTGTCCTCTCTCTCTCTCTCTCTCTCTCTCTCTCTCTCTCTCTCTCTCTCTCTCTGGTTTCCTCCATGGCCCCCGCCCTGCTTTGTTTCCCTGGTGTGCGTGTGTGTGTGTGTGTGTGTGCGCGCGCGCGATTATATATGAGTGGGCGTGCCTAGATTTTATTAGATGTTGATATTGTGTGTGTGTGTGTGTGTGTACATAAGCGGTAGTGTCTGGCTTTAGTGAATGATGAATATGTGTGTGTGTGTGTGTGTGTGTGTGCTATAGAGTACGTATCATTATTATTTTCATCCACTCTCCCCTCAAATCCCTTTACAATCGATTAACCATTTTTCACATCACCTCAGCCCAGCCCAGCACGGAGGAATGGACACTAAACGCTGTAATGAGAAGCCACACTCCAAACACTCTCACCAGCCCTTCAATACAAGCAGCCACGTGTTTACCAGCCGGGGGATACAGCCAAGTTGAATAGCATAGACTCCCAAGTTTCCGTGATTCATTGAAGATGGCTCTTTCTCTCCCTCCCTCCCTCTCCCCACCCTCCAGCCATCCTTCCCTTCCTCCCGCATACTCGTAAACCCCTCCTTCTTTCCCCTCGTGTCCCCTCACTCCCCCCCAACCCTTCCACCAATCACATTACATTCTACTCGCTCAGCCAACCACGGTTTTGCTACCAACTGCCCTTTTGCCTGTTCTTTGTTCCTGAAGCTGAAATAACACACGGGATTTGATATACATGTCCCTTGCGTTGGTCTGTAGGCCAGCACGGGGAAAGTTTCATGTCACTGCCCTTTGTTTTCGTCTGTGAGGTGTTATAATGGTTCTAAATGCTTCTCTCTCTCTCTCTCTCTCTCTCTCTCTCTCTCTCTCTCTCTCTCTCTCTCTCTCTGCGATTATTTGTTTGTTGCTTTTCCGAATATTTCCTAAACCATCACTATAATAGAATTAAATAAACAAATAAACGCTATAACTTACACTATTGTCAAATGAAAGTAGTTTGATGATCCATGTATAATGAATCCGTATCTATGCATGTAGTGTGCGAAAATTTGTGTATTCATATCACGTGCTTTGTTTCCGAATGCATGACGCACTGAGCTTTATTTATTCACTACATTTGAAGCACAATGCACGGTAGCAACTGAACTGTTACCGCATCACAACACGGGGAGGAGAGCACTATTACGACACACTGCTATACATACGAACTCAGATAACATAGCCGTTTTCAGTGGCACTTTGCGGAAGGCGTACGGTTTAAACACACACACACACACACACAACTGAAAATACCTCAATATATCTGGAAAAATCACTTCACGATGCTAGATATGAAGAGCTAATATAACAGTATAACAGCATCAATATAGTTTTTGTTAGTCTGATTGGTAACTGGTCATTATCATGGTGAGGTTGGAATGTGCCCTTTCAGGTATGGGGTGAGGGTGTCACCAAATTTCCCCACTGATGCCACTTCACCATAGATCACAGGCTTGCCTTAATCTCCAGCCCCGCTTCATCTCCTTTACTCCTGTTTCTGTCTGTCATTATGTTTCCATATAAACTGGTTCATTACCGAGTTCTAACTTTGTTCCATATCACCGTTGAAGTAAAAATAAGGCATGTTTTATATACTAAAGTGTCCTCCCCTTCCTAAACGTGGCAATGAGCGAGGAAGCGTGACCTGACCGACACACACACCTCACTTGACCACTATATAGTCACTATTTTTTTATAGTGATTGTTTTCTATTCAGTATTTACATTAGTGGAGACATTTCAGAGAGAGAGAGAGAGAGAGAGAGAGAGAGAGAGAGAGAGAGAGAGAGAGAGAGAGAGAGATTCCTAATATAACGACTGCTCAATAGAAACCTTACTCCATATGCGACACAGGGAAGACAGTGCTACCACTACAATAGACATTCGTTAGCACTGAAGAACACTCAGGAACTCAATACCACTAATGACTGGAACACACTCAGGAGGGAGAAGAGGACGGGACCTCACCCATTTCTTATTGACAATTCTAATACATCCCTAAAAGTACCCTGAAGAGCCTCTGTGTGGGTTGAATGAAGCGGAAACGCCCTTAAAATAGGTCCAGGGGGAGATGAGGCTTCACTTCTCAGTAGGAACACGAGAAGTAGACGAGGGAATAATAATAATGGTAATATATCCATTGTAATTGCACGCCGTTGTGAAGGGATAATGCATAGGTAATCGTCACCATCAGTACATGTCGGAACAAATGAAAAAATCTTCACTTAGGGACAAAATATTTCCCACCACATAAAACAATCTTCGGAAAAATCACTATAACTTTCTGTCACAACAATTAAAATAGACTCGAAGGAAGCAACAAATAGATAGACATTTAATAACACAGCTACATTACACTGTCATATTTGTACCGCTGGGAGGTGAAGACTGTACGAGGCATTGGCAAGCCGCAGCGATGACCACCGTTCCCCAGGTAATGCTTATTTCAGGAATTTCAACCTTTCTAAGTGACATACAGAGGCTTATCCATTATTTCAGGGGTGGGGGGTGGCGTAGCACAGCCTGGGTAATGGTGTACAGGGCGTGGCAGTGGTGGTGGTGAGGAGAGTAGCAGAACGTGAGGGTGGTGACTGCTCCTGCCTGGCTGCCATATAGGGCGTGCTGTAGTGTTGACATTGAGTGGGTGTACACCTCAGGGAATATTGGATTGACATTGTGGTTTTCGGATTATGCTGATATATCCAACTTTTTCGAATAGTGAGGTGTTTTTATTGTTAGGTTGGGTGTGGTGAGCTTGTTTAAATCACGGCTTTAATTTCACTGCTATCTTTGGCCTGTGATCAATATTAAAGGGATAGGAATACTTTAATTTCAGGACACAAAGACTGGTATGATGTGGTTACAAGGGTTTTTTTCCCCCTCATCTTAAAACTGCACACTACTTATTTTAAGACAAAACTCATTCCTTCTTTTCTGATTTTTTTTTTTTTTTTTTAAGAAATACTATATTTTCATAAGACAATAAGGTATATGTTGTAATTGTATTGTTTTTCATAGAGAGAAATGTCACTCAACAAGCCAATTACAGTCGCTGAACTGGTACGCACAGTCTTCTGACAACCTTGTAACATTCTGACTGAGATATAATGATTTGACAACCCTTTAACACTTCTAACTGCCACAGTATGATGTGACTACCACTAAACTGTCTAATACCAAAACATACTCCCCAAATGAACCACACAAGAACATGTCATCTTTCATCTTCCCTGACCTGTGGTTCATGCAGCATCCAAGCCGCCACAGATGTGTGTATTCTTCAGACACATGTAGTAGATGTAGGGCAGTTACAAGAACTGTCATGGTACACTGGAACCACATGCTCTTAGTGGGCAATGGGCCTTCAAGTGCATGGGTTTGAGTCCTGGCCACAGTCCAAGGGTTTGTGGGGCTACCACTCGGGGTAATGGTTCCCAAACAGATGGGCTTTCAGATAGGTGATCTCCTCTAGCCCATAAAATTCCCATAAAGTCAAAACACGATGATTCCTACATAAACTGTACCTACGTATTTCCACTTATCCCAATCCATAAATTTCTCACTTTTAAAAGCTCCCTATTGACTGAGTGTTAATAACACGATCATGATTGAAACGTTTGTATCTTAACAAGTTTTCAAATAATATGACTTTTGACCTTATCTTTTCTTTATTGATTCTAACAAACTTATCGTGTGACATGAGAACCAGAATTGCATAATTATGTAGATTATGCCTCACCAATGTTTAAAAGATCATTCTTTTTATAACTATTACTGTTTCAGTCCTAAATATGAAAGCTTTATTTTGTGAAAGCATTGCTTTCTCTGATGGAAATTTGAGCTTACTGTAATTCCTAAATCTTTCCAGTCCTTTGATCTTACCAGAATATAATGTCTTATTATGTAACCGTTTTAGAATCGCCTCACTAAATGTTTCACACCGCCAGGACTCAGACGTGCACATCACATACGATGACCAACAGAAGATCAACAGGTTTGCCCGCTGCAATGCCCGTCACGGAGACATTAAGGAGGAACTCAAGATCAAGGAGGTAACTTCTTACTAAATATCAATTCATGTCAGTCTAAATTTTGTTGAACTCGTGTAAAATTGCAACAACTAACCCGTAATCTTGAATTATTTCTCATTGGCACAGCAGTGGAATTATTAATTTCTTAAACTGTAATTGGCTTCTCCTTTAAACTATGAAAATTGTGTCAAAGCTAAGAGGTTAAGATTGTCACATAAAGATATTCAAGAATCCTCTTCCTCCCCAGAATGACCTCCAAAACCTGCAAGATGCTGAGGACGAGATGATGATTGCCCTCGACTCAGATGAGAAGGTGCCGTTCATGGTGGGAGAAGTGTTCATCATGAAATCTCAGGTGAGTGTGCTATTTTGATGTGATAACTTTTAATAGCCAAGTACCAACCAAGACATAAAACAATTCAAATATACAAGACAAGACCAAGTGGTTTTGCTTTACCCAAACAAAGGAGTGAAAAGATTATGTAATCCCACTCTAGCAGAGCAAAATGTCTGGTTAATGTGCAAGAATTAGTATAACTTTGGCCATGATAATTAAGCTGGTCATCAATTTACTTTAAAGAATATTAAGATCTCTTGAATCTTAATTTAGTTTGATATACAAATTTCAAAGTAAATTATCCTCTTAGAAATATTTGTAACCTAATGGCCTGCAGGAACCTTGCAGAAAAGAATGTTGCAATATTACTCAACACTTACTGTTTTGTGTGGTCAGGAGGAGTCCCAGGAGGCCATCGCAGCGCAGCGAGAGGCCTTGCAGGAGGAGATCAGTGGCCTGAACAGCCGGAGCTCAGAGCTGCAGGACACTATGACACAGCTCAAGGGGGACCTCTATGCTAAATTTGGCAATAACATTAACTTGGAACCTGAAGAGGAGTAAAGAACCACAAATGCTATTAGTGTGTTGAACCCTCTCGACTTTAAAAAAAGCATTCACAATGCTATTTACTCTAACGCTTAATCTTATTTTATACTAAATGTTATACATTTTCTTTTGTGTGCAATGAAAAGCTCCTAGTTACATCAGTTTACTCACTCAAATTGATCCAACTATACTCTTGTTTGTTAAAATGTGATAATTATGTCAAAGGTTTTGTTGTAAGTAACTAAGGCCAAGTCTACTGTTAGTGTGTTAGTGGACAAGAATCAATGCTCTCTGTGTCAGAAACTATTCCGGATAAAAGAAAACAATGCTAATGTATTATCTTTAATATAATACAATCATAAACAGATTTTCATAATCCTATACAAATGAAAGCTGACAAGGCATCCTTCGTACAAGTTTCGAATAGAATTGTTACACGCACTCAAAGATGGAAAAATAATATTCAATATAACTCCACGGCTTGAAAACTGGCAGGACGTGAGACTCATAGCAACTTCAGCTTCTCATGAGCCTCGTTGGGTAGTGATGTACTAAGTGATGTCCAGCAGTAAGTATGAAGAGCCCCACTAAGCAAGTATTGCCTCATGAATATAGATAGATTTAAAAACCAAACACCATAAATTTTAAGAAGTATACAAAGATAAGTCTAAGATGCCTGGCCAAAACAGTTACTCCAGCATTAAATAAACCTAGGAAAAAAAAGCTTGCTGTACCAATATAAACTGAGAAAGCACATTCAAAAGTACACAAAATAAAAACAACTCATTGCATGAACACTTCTGACAGTTTGCCTTTGAAGTCATGTCACCTGAATGAGCTTAAAACCTACCAAAACCATAATTAAAATGAAATAAATTTTGACAGCTTTAATAAATAAATCTTTAGCACATTTAAAACTTACCAGCCTTTAGCAAGCAAACTACTGTAACTGCAAATCACCACACACTTCTTGGTTGTGGCTCACATGCAGCTCTTATAAGTCTATCACAGATACAGTATATTGTAGCATAGGACATGGAGGAAGCACACATTTCCTTCACTTGACAGAACTTCTCAACAGACACTGAGCATGAGCACCAAGCCTTTCACCTTCACTGCTCCACATCTCGAATGAAAAGATCACATTAACAAACTTTACAAACTTTTATATTATGATGACCTGTTCTGTAATCAGTTCTCACAGTAAAACCGTAAGTAGGGAATTACTTAATTCATCTAGGAAACTAACATCTTTCATGATGCATGCACGCACACACACACACAATATCTCAAATGAATATTCACTCTTTTTAAGGCAAATCTCCAAAACAAATCACTGAACAGTCACTCAACTGAGAAATTCAGATGCTCTGTTTGGTGCAGTAAAGCTTGAAGAACAATCTTAGGCTAAACATGGAACAGGTGCCTATGCTTGTAATCTGTCTGTCACAATTATCATCAACCAACATTACTATTTTGTTGTTAGGGAGATGAACATTTTATCACCATACCCTGACATTTAAATTGCATTTCTTTTCCACTACAACATATGAGTATGCAATGAGTCAAGACACGACGACATGCAGGAGGAGGTGAAGCAATGGCGAACACAAGTGGGAACCAGTAACAGTTACCCTTCCCTCACAGCAGCTGAGCCATACAATAAAGCACTTGTAGACACAGGAAGCTTGAATATCAGGTAGTAAGGCACACTCAACACCACCAGCATAAATAACCCAAAGGCACTGAACAGTACCTTCCTGCAACACACTGGACAGCATGTTGATAAGTTTCAGTAGTACAAAAGTAGTCCAACACCACCAGCTATCCATACACACATCCATCTATATACGTACTTGGCAGAGATCCCCTTTAAAGACATGTATAGTGACCCCAGCGTTACAAGAGATTGTATACATCACAGCATGTCCACAGACAAAAACTTTGAAGACTGATTTGCACCCATGGGAGGTATTAAAAGTGGTAAATTGTCACTAATGGCAACTCACATATCCCGATTATGCCAAGTTCAGTTCATGACTCAGTGTAACAGCAATAGTACCTGCCAGGCACACAGCTGAGAGAATGATACTTCTCCCATGCTCTCCTACCACTTCCCTCCATCTCATTTCATAATTAACATTTTGGCTTACATTACAATGGGTTCTGCCAACTCTTTATTTATTCTCTTGGTCAAAATAGGCTTGTGACGGCCAGAGTGACAAGGAGTGATGGGATATGAGCATTGCTATACAGAAGTGACAATTCACCACTTTTATATCTCTCTTGGCAGTAAATCAAGGATCAAAGTTTTGTTTGCAGCCACTCTGAAACAAGAAGCCATTTGTTGTTCCATTATAAAATTTCAATTTTAATTTTTAAGGTTACTAAGTTATACTTTGCATTTTCATAAAAGGGGCAACAATATGGCAAATGAAATTTAAGACTGATTTACTATAATCATTTGATTTTCTAATCTTGATAACAAAAAAATCATACTATATACTTGAATAAGCAGTTCAAGTCATTAAGGCAAACTAGATCCACACTGCAAATAGATAATCCAGTTTTTTCATCTTCAAACTTAGTACATGTTTATAAGATGTAGATGTACTGTTGAGGAAAGTCTTCATAGGAAGCATAAATATTTGCTAATACTATCATATGACAAAATTGTCTTCCATTACAATACCAGAATAATACCTTGGTATTGTGTGCGTAATAAATAAATAAGCAAAACCCCAACAACTGCACGAATATAATTACAATGCAGCGAGTCTATAAATACATTCAGTTTGAAAATATAAGCTAATGACTTCAACTGTACTGTACACTGGAATGCTTCAGTACCGGCACACTGGTGTAGCATGGCTGTAATCCCACCATACTTAAGGCCACATGAATGAAGGAGTCTTCCACCCTGACATAATATACTGTAAGGTTATACAAGTATCAAAATAAATAACTTCCAAACTATAAATAAACACCAGAATGCTATAATGTCTTCCTGAAACCAGACACCATAGGTAATGTTGTGTCCAAGACTTGTGAGGACAGCACTACATGTAATAATACCATGTCTTTTGCTTGAGTCTCATCAATGACAGACCATAAGAGTGAATCTCATGAGGTTTACATTATTGGCAAGGCAGGACACACATGTAGCAGAGGAAGGAAGTACTACATAAAAACAAGCATATAAAAATATTACTATGGTTCTTGGTGCATCCATAATATGATTGCTCTGTGAGATCCAGTATGAAAATTGACATAATGAACTTAAAGCTAATAAAACCTACTCTATCATATTACTTATTTCACTGCTGACTATTACCACACACTCTTCTATGTAATTAGATATTTATATTCTTGAGAGCTGTTGATACATCTAAAAAATTATTTCACAAAAATATAACTACAAACACACAAGATAATATATCTATTTACATCAATAGTTTTTTTACACAATATCAAAATTCTATTGTTTGTTTGCACTCTGGAAACAGATACATGAACAAGACCCTTACCAGTTATCATCTTTGGTCACAGGAAGACTACAATGGCAATGCAAAGTAACAATCCAACCTGAATATCATTCCTGTCCTTCCTGATCTGCTTGCAGGTTTACACTAATGATGACACTAAAAAATATACAAACACAAAGAACCTATTTGCACGCCATACTTGTAAGGAACACATTTTCAACAGTTATTCAAGAGGGGGAACAAAATGCAGACATAGGAATTCCAGACAGGATGTAGAAAGGGTCAGGGCAGAGCAGCACACTGGCTTCCCTGAGGCATGGAATGGATGAATGAGTGGCTGCAGCAACTATCTGTCACCGCAGCTGCACTACTCCTGGGCCAGCTGCTACAAAGTGCCACTAATGTACTGTAGACTGTTCCCCAGGTGAGATAAAGAGCCACGCGCTGTGGAAGGTTAGCGGGTTAGTGCTACGTCTACGTCAACAACTATCACAAATTTCTGTCTTCTGAGGGAGTATACCCAACTCTACTCTATGCCATCAATATTGAGTTAAACCCAATGGGAAATACATAAATAAATTACTTCTCACACATGAAAAAAAAAAAAATACACCCCTTATGCATGCTTAGGTGTTACTGATCCCATACATCAAAGACTATTTGTATCAATCTACATGTGAGATCTACTTGGAAACAAGATACATCTACAATGGAGGAGAGAAGCAACTGATGTTATCACTGCACACTAACCTAAGCAGCCCATCTGTTCAGTGGCATCAATGGCTGAGTCAATTGTACAATCTTGAACATTTTGATCCTCTAGTAGATCTTTAGCAACTTGTTCCTTGGCCTTTTCTCTCTGTTCCTCCTGCCTCTTGGAATCCACAGTCATGATCTCCATCAGTCTGGGCTCCACATCCCCCAGCAGAGGCCGCTTGGCAGGGTCTCCATCCCAGCACTCCTGCATCAGGTCCCAACACTTCTCCTCAAAGACAGGCAGCTTCTCTGGGCGTGCACCTGGCAATGTACAAGTAAGGTTTTACAACATTGAGAGACACAAGTAGTATGAGACTAAGAGGACAGCACTGCAGTGGGACAGGAAAAGAATCTTGCTGTAGTAATAAATAGAAAATTTAATCCCACTCTAAAATACTAAAAAATTAAATCACCTTTTTTTACACAATTCCACAGCTGGTCCTTAGAGTGGCACTGCTCAAAAATGAGTGGCAGCCTGACGTGGCCGGCACAGATGTACCAGAAGAGGATACCAAAGGCATACACATCCACACTGTTGTCATAGTGGCCTGTGAAGAGCTCTGGGGCCATGTGTATTGGGGTGCCCACTATGCTTCCTGACATCATGGCCTCAGGCTTGCAGAAACCCAAGTCAGTCAGCTTGGCTCGGTTATGCTTGTCCAACTGGCAGACAGGAAGAAGGTAATGGTTAGCACCCTTAGTCCTGGACAACTTCCCCTTAACAGAGTATCATTTAAGGTGGAAGTAATCTTAATTATTTGCATACAGACTAGTATTATTTATAACAAGTTGATACACAACCACATCACCTACCAGAACATTTTTGAGCTTTATATCCCTATGGACAAGGCCTTGGGAGTGGAGGAAACGAATACCTTGAGTCACGTCAAGGGCAACCTGTGCAAAAAAAGGTTTTCATAAAAATTAATAGGTAGCACAAATATATACTGCATATATTGTTTATATCATTAAATAAGCACACAATCTTTTTACTGTATTAATGGTGATTCACCATATTACATGATTTACACACACTGCATATAACAACAATGAGACTCTGAGCCACAGCACACCACAGCAGCCACTTACCTGCAGCCTCACAAGCCAGTCAAGGCCATGCTTGATGGCAGAATAAAGGTCTCTGGTGAGCCTATCCATGATGAGCAGCACAGCAGGGGACTCTCCCTGCCCATAAGTGTGGTCTATCACACTGCCCCGGAGAGCAACAATCCTCTCATGCTCAGGAACACTCCTAAGGGAGACAGAAAGTGGCATGTCAGCCAGTATCAAAGGTTGCACTGTGAGTCTGATGTGCAGAGCAAACACCATGAAAATCAGAGATCACAGGAATAACTGCACAATAACTCAGTTTGTAGTAATGGAGCAATAAAGATCATAACAAGACTTTTATGTTCATCTATTCTAATGTCTGTTGGATTAGGAAACTCCACTTCATCTTACTTTAGTCTTGTCATTTTTTCTTATTTCGTACCCTCATTTTTGTTAAATAAAGGATTCAATGTATGGTGTACATATGGCACCTCAAAGGGAAGGAAACATGACCAACCTTGTGTAGTGGAATTCCATGGCCAGATCATTCCAATGCTTCTCATCAAGTGGGACGAGGGATTTGACAGCACAGGGTCGATATCCTCCCCAGGCCTCGCAGCTGTACACCACACCGTACTGGCCACGCCCCAACTCTCGGTCCAGCCGGGGCATACCTGCACCACACATTGCAAGGTAATGGCAGCAAGGTGTTGGATTCTTGCCTCAATAAGCTTTTAGTTATCCTTTACTGAGTTTCAACCACTGATATTTGCTACACACTTCTTCACTAGATACACAAGCTACTATGGTATCTCCAGTAATCCCATCTCCAACACAAAAAATTTTCATCCTTAATACTTTAATGACTGTAGGATCTTAAATCATACAAAAAGTTTTATAACTAAAGTAAGATGAGGTACTAAAATAGAAAAAAAATCTGAGTAGAAAACAAAACCAACACTGTAGCAAAGAGGCACAGCAAACACCATCATCTGAAGGCAACTGTTTGGCTCACCGAAGAGTATCATGTCTCTGAGGGAAGTGGACTCCAGGGAGAGGCGAGCAAGCTTGGGTGCATCCACCTTCTTGATGCGGGTCTGCTGTCCTTCTGTCTTGACAAGTCGTGACGTGAGTTGGGCCTCCAAGACTTTGAGGCTGCCCAGGAATGAGTCGTGGCTGTTCTTTAGCCTCTCTCGGAACTATACAGAATAAATCAACGGCACTGTTAGAAAATGATTGAGGTGAAATGCACACCCTAACATAGTATTCTGTCCACCTCTTTGGTACAACAGTTAACCAGTATTCTCTATAACTTTTCTGATAAACACTGGAAGTTCATGTCTGCTTCTCAGTTTTTTTCTTTGACTGCTACTGCATTTCCCTCTTCCTATGACTCAAGCTCTTTCACAAGGAGGTTTTAAGACACTTATCTTCCATTTGACTTTCTCTTTAGGAACACGCACCTCAATAAGCCTTTCCTTTATTATTTACTGCCCTAGACCAATGCATCTCTTCCATAACAAAAATACATTCCAGCACGTCTCTCATCACCTTCACATTAACTAATGCTCACCTGGGCACATATGCTCTTGGTCAGCCTGGTTTCCGAGAGACTCATTATTATGTCTGATGCCACCTTCCTCTTCCAATCAGCATCTATGACAGGTGGCGCCCTCCCAGGCATGGTCGCCACTATCTGCTTCATCTTCTCCCAGAGTGATCGCAGCACTGAGGATGAGGTGGTCACTGTCACCTCCACCTGGTATGCTGCATTCACCATCTGGGAATACAAAATCCATCAAGTAATGTACTAACCTGATATAGGAAATGTATGAAAAAATAGGAAATTGGTGAACTACATTGACACCATAAAAGAGTTAATCCTTAAAGAGAATAAAAAAACAGGACACATACAGTTTTTCCATTGTTATAACTCAAATGGTTTGTTTTCCCAATGCTAAGTACAGAACTACGACTGAGTAATCAACCACCATTTGAAACACAATTCCTACAAGGAGCAATATATTACAATGATGATGTATAAAGTGTATAAAGTAAGTGTATAAAGATGAGTATAAAGTAAACACAGACATGAAATGCATAAAAAAAGAAAAAAGAAAAAAACAGGCATAACAAAAGACTTATTTACTTCGGTGTGAAATTCCCCAGTCCCGATGAAGATTAAACAAGACAGTAAGCAATTATGATTAAGATTTAGGTCATTACAGGTTAAAAGCAGACATTACTTGGCAATATAATAACAATACCAATACAGAGGAATTTGCAAGAATGTACAGAGATGAAAGAAGAAGGTGAATATCTGTAAATACTTCATGAAGCAAAGAATATAAGAAAGATAGGGAATAATCAAAACAGCAATTCCACACAGCCTTAAAGCCTTACAACACACCTGCTTAAGAGCATCTCCAATCTGAGGATGTTCACCACAAGCCCGACAATCCTTCTCCAGGTTCTCCAGACACCGCTGCAGAGTGCCCAGGTACGACTCCCGCATCACATCCACACGGTCCACCAGCTGCCGCCCGACCTCGGCATTGAGGGAGCCAATGACGAGCTCCTGAATCTGCGTGGTGCACTGCCGAACCTCCCGGCAGTTCACCAGGTCACCCTGTGGCAGCACCTCCACGTCTAGGGAACAGAAACAAACTCTTCACCATCATGCAGAGATATTAGTCTTAGTAATTTTTTAAAGGAAATAAGCACAAAGAAAATAATGGGAACATGATATTTCAGGAGTACCTCTGTCTTCTTCTTTATAATGATGATGATAATAATAATAATAATAATAATAATAATAATAATAATAATAATAACAACAATAACAACAACAATAATAATAATCTATCTATATAGTAGACTGATAATCCCACACAGAGAGGCCCAGACAATACAACACACACTAATACACACACACACACATACGTACATATATCACTCACACTCGAAGAACAACAACAATAACAGTCCAAACCTTTGAATTCATAAGCAGCAGCCTTGTCCAGCAGGTCCTCCTTCAGATTGGCCACAGTATCAGCAATGACATTCCTTATCTCATCCTGTTTCCTGGAGGCAATGTCCATCAGACTCTCATACAGCTCTGCCTCCTTCTCTCGTGCATAGCTGATTCGCCGGGGAGTGATCTGAATCTCTCGCGCCATGTCAAAAGCGTACAGGATAAACTTCCTCATGCAGCGGTTGTGAGCCTGTGGGGGGAGGAACCATTCACCTTTACCACTGGAGCCCGGTAACACTATAATGGTATTCCCTGTTATATCTAATCCCAGAACTAGGACTGTATCATACTATTATGGGCACTGGAGCTTGGTAATACTCTAATGCTACATTCACTTCACTACATGACATCCTTCATGCAAAAATAAGAAAATTGGAGAAAAAAAATCATTTATGCAATACAGCTTTTTAGGGACTGGCACCTCAGTGGGGCTTCTTTTAATGACTATTTTGGCCTTGGCTAGCTTTTCCTCTTGCATTAAAAAATTCTTGTTATATTCAAAAGCAGAACTGGAAGGATTGCATATGACAACAGACACAAGTTTAAAATATTCAAATTGCTTTTCATTCATGTTGCTACAGTACTGAAATAAGTGTACAGTTAGAGAGACTTTGTGAAACCCTCCACAAATGAAGACTCCTTTCTTTGACATTGTAATCTTGTTAGTCTAACTCATTTGGGGGCCTGGCGATCTAAGTGGCCTTTTTATTGAATAATTTTTGTTGCCCTTGGCTAGATTTCCCCCTCTTACATAAAAAAAATTGAATAAATGTCCTAATGAGGTCAGAAGAGGTCACAGGGAGATGCACTAATCAAAAAACCTTATGAAACCTGTACTACACTTTTACACTTTTTCTATTCAATGGGTACTCTTTCTACCAGGTATTATATAGAACCAACACAGCGCCAAGTACCTGGTTGAGGAGGGTGCAGGCGTGGATGAGGTGGGACTGCAGGACCATCCTCATGTAAGGCACGACGTTACCGAAGGAATCAAAGCTCTCCACCAGCTCACTGTCCACATGGTAACTCTGCTCCACAAACCGCCATCGGGTCTTCTTGGGCAGAGGTGTCCTTGTTAGGTATCCTGGAGACAAAACAACACCTCAGGATTCTGTAGCCTTCACAAGTCAGTACTAAGGCGGCAAATCATCGCATGGCCACCCACCCACCCCTAGACTGCCAAGCCTTTCTGGAACCATTTTCTTTTCTTTTTTTCTAAGTAAGCACAGTTTTCTTTATTGATGATTACACGCAAATGACAAATAAATCAATAATTTTTTTTTTCTCTCTCTCTCTCTCAGGAACAATGAAGACAAAAAATATCTATCTACACAGATTACATTTTTCCATGAATGTCACTCATATGTGGAATCTACACACACACACACAAAGGCCGAATCTCATCGCAGGTAAGAGTTTGTATACTGAACAAAGAAAGCTGCTAAACTATAAAGAATACGTTTTTATGTATTACACGCTGAATAAAATGCGGCCGACATGAAATCTAACATACTGCGTCGCGTTTTTTTTTACCCTTAGTGCTGCTACTAAAGCGATCGTGCGTGCCTACCACAGATACTAGCCTCCGCAGGGCTGGCACATTATACTGTAGCTTTCTTCCGTGTTTCTTTCACAACCTTGGACTTAGCCGGCTGGAGAAATACGCTTAGACTTGACTGAACCTTTGTTCTTATCCTTAAGACAAAAGAAACTGACGTCATTCCCCTTACAATATAAAATAATATAATCAAATACGCGAAAAAAATAAATATGAAGCAGAATGAATATGAAAATACGTCCCAATACTGAAAGGGAGTTAATGAAAGAAAATACCTATAAATCTACGAAGTTACTATCACTGCACTTCATTGTACTCCTGATAAGATGAGGATGAAATTCAGTTGCTATTCACTTTATGCTATTCTTAGGACACTGACAGAAGTATCAACCAAGAGGAGGGAGTAATTTCAGCGGCTCCTTCCTTAATTCAAGACTGCACGCACATCTGGGAGCATCAGTGTTGCCAAATCCATGCCACACCCACGCCAGACACGCCGCTACATTGTTGCTTCCTGACATCAGAGCCTACACAGGGAAACACGCACGCACTCACACACACACACACACACACACACTCTCTCTCTCTGAGCCTCATTATTGCGGCATCTACATCATTACAACAGATAACTCTTACATAACGCTGATAACATGAACCAGATGGAACGAACACTAACCACCCCCCACTCCACACCTCCCACACTCATCTCTCATCAGTATAGATAGCAATTACATCAGTCAGGCGTCCACCCAACCGCCACCCCGCAACAGGTGTGGAATACTGATAAACACGGAGTCTTACATCAGTTCAGTTATATGCCAATCGATAAGAGCAACGCAGAAACACATACAAGATAAAGGCGAGGAAAATGAATGCATAGACATCGTGAATCTAAGAATAAGGAAATGGTAAGACTACATACATAAATATTCAGATGGTAATTATAAAATATAGACAGAAAGTAAGATGAGACAAAAGGAACATAGAGAAATAACGAACAGAGAAATCAAGAAATTAAAAAATACAATTATAAGAATACATATAAAAAAAATAATAATGGAAAAGAAAGAAAAAGAAAACAAGAAATACAGAAATAACACACACACTCACACAAGAATTAAAGAAAATCACCAAAGCACACACAAAGATATCCATCCAACAAGAACCCTTACTATGGCTTATAATGCGAGTAAACGAGGGAACGCTATTGAATTACAGTGGTTTGTTAATCAAAGGGTAACAAGGGAAGGTGTGGCATCAGATCTATGCAAAGGTAGGAAGAGAGGCGTGACAAGATAAAGGGAAGGAATATATGGGAAGGAGAAAGAGTGAGGGAATGGTAAGGAAGAGGAGATGGGAGACGAAGCGAAAGAATATGTAGGAAGGAGAGAGAATAAGGGAAGAGAAAAGAAGAGGCGTGAGATGGGAGAAGGAATACAGTGAGAAGGAGAGAATGAAGGAAAAGAAAGGAGTGATATGAAGAGAAGGAATGTGGAAGAGAGAGAGAGAGAGAGAGAGAGAGTGAAGGTAAGGGAAGGGAAGGAAGAGGAACTGTGATATGAAGAGCGAGGGAGAGAAAAGAGAAGGGAAGGGAAGGGAGCAAGATGGAAGGATGACAGGGAAGGGAAGGGAAGGGAAGGGAAGGGAAGGGAAGGGAAGGTGAGGGGAGGGGAAGGCAAAGAAGGGAAGGGGAGTGAAAAGAAGGGAAGGGGGGAGTATAGCAGGGAAGGGAGGGGAGAGAGGGGGGTAGGGGAGGTGAACCGCATAGCCAAGCTTGCACCACCTGTTACTATTGCTTTAGGAAGTTACTGGACAAGTTACTCTCGTTCCCATCATGCAAAACCTGACTGTGTGTGTGTGTGTGTGTGTGTGTGTGTGTGTGTGTGTGAGTGAAACATTAGTCACATACATACATATACGTACTGTTGATAAGATTGATTAATTAACATATAGACTGGAAGATAGACTGATAGCTAGCAAAATGGGTAAATAGATAAATATGTATAAGAACCATTGCTCTCTCTCTCTCTCTCTCTCTCTCTCTCTCTCTCTCTCTCTCTCTCTGTGTGTGTGTGTGTGTGTGTGTGTGTGTGTGTGTGTGTGTGTGTTTTCCCTCTATCTTGAGTCCTCCTCATAGATACCAACAGTCCTCTTTCATGAGCACAATACCAGAGAACATAAGAGGGAAGCTGCAAATAATCACACGTAACAGTGCCTATACACATGTACATATCTGCCTGTTTCTATCCCCTTTCAGCCTTATCCATGTATCTGTCTAGTCTTCCTCTAAGGCTCCTTGTTGGCTCAGCACTGACAACCTTACAACTGAGATCATTCTATTCTTTATAACTGATGGACTGTCGAGGCATCAGAGGACTTCAGGTTGAGAAAAGATGCCGAACAAGAATGCAGAATGTTACTTGTGTTTCCTCCTTAGTTCTAAGATATATCTAGTTAACAGATAGAGGTAAGGAAGGAAGCAGTGAGGTAGGTAGAGAGGTACAGTGGGGGGGTAGTGTGGCAGTGAGACAGGCATCGAAGGAAAGGAAGAGGTAGGGAGGTAAAGGAGGCATGCAAGAAAGGAAGGCAGTTAGGCAGGCAGGAAGGCAGGCAGGCAAACAGGGAGACAAGCAAGGAGGAAGGTGATGCGTGCGTGTTTGATAATTAATTAATCTTTCATCACTCAACAATTTCTTCTTTAATAATCTACTACTTTTTAGAGACTTATCGTTGCACTACAGTCTGTCAGAGTGTCAGAGGTTTGGTATTGAGAAGAAACGCTCAGTGGAATAAAAACATGATTGGTGGAAACAGATAGGAGTGGTGGCTTCTTGTTTCCCTTATTTTTCATACTCCTCATAATAAATTAGCGCAGAAAGTCATTATTTTTTCACGCACGACTAAGCATAACACTCACCACTGGCTGCACCTTCAATAAAATTGTCACTGATGTCATCCCGAAACACCGCCAAACCTTCCAGAAAATTAAGATAAAAAATTTCTATCCAACTTAAAAGAAACCAGAATTTAGTGGGTCCTTTTCATCTTTTATTTTACCCTTGGCCTGACCACCTCTCTTCTTACATAAAAAAAATATAAAAAAGTAATAATCTACAAACTCATATCCAACTTAAACATTACCAGTGGCGTCACGTAAGACCAAGCCCAGACCAGGCCAGTCACCTCTCTCTCGCCACCACAACCTGGGTAATATTTCTCGCTAAATGCTCGTAACTTTATCTTGACTCGCGGCGACGTGGTGTGTGTGGGCGTGTGTGGGGAGGGAGGGAGAGCGTGGCAAAAGGCGCAGGAGAAAGAAGGTGGGGTGAGTTATTAGGAGGTCATCTGCTTCGTTGACTCTCCGGCTTGCTAGTTTATATGTCCAATTTGTCCATTATGCTTGACTAGAGCTTGGCGGGGCAAAGGGAGTGGTGGGGCGGTGGCGGCGGTGGTGGTGGTGGTGGAGGAATGAAGAGGACATGACATGGCAGAGGGAAAGAGAGAGAGAGAGAGAGAGAGAGAGAGAGAGAGAGAGAGAGAGAGAGAGAGAGAGAGAGGGGGGGGGGGGGGACAAGTAAAATGCTAAAAGAAGGCAGGAGTTAGAGTTGCATGGAAAAGAAGAAGGAAAATAGGGAAACAAATAGAAAAATAGAATAGAATTAGAAATAGAAAAAAAGTAAGTAAGTAGAGAGAGAATTAGTGTGAAAATGAAACAAATGGAAGAAAAAAATATTTGAGAGAGAAAGGGAAAAAGAGAAATCATTAGAGGAAAGGAGAAAGAAAAGGAGAAAAAAGAAATGAGAAATGAAGGGCGGGGGGAGGGTGGGTGGAAGAGAAGGAAGGAGGGAGGAGGGTGGGTGTCACTGCGGGAGGATGGAAGTGTTATATTGTGAGAAGCTGAAAAGAAAACATTTATAAGTGTGAGGAGGAGAAAATTAGAGTGTAAGTTAAGGAGACAAGAGTGTGGCGGTGGTGATGAAGAGGAGGAGGAGGTGGAGGAGGAGGTGGTGGTGACGATGATGGTGACGAGTGTCGTATTGGAGCAGTGACATCACCTCCTCCCCTCCCCCCACCCTTCTGTGTAATGTTTCCCCATTTGGTCACCCTCTGCTACCTCTCTCTCTCTTTCTCCCTCCCTACTGACTAACCTCACTCACTCACTCACTCACTCACTCTTTAACTTACTAACTAATTAAAGGACTTTCCCTCACTCTCTCACTATTTTATTTCTTTTTTTCCCCTCTTCTCTTCCTGGTTTCCCTCACCTTGCTTCAGCCGACCTCTTTTCATCCATTGTGGCTGTTTCCCCTCCCCTCCCCTCCCCTCCCCCCCCCACGCCGGCATGCACTAAGGGTGTGCTTCCCGGCCCATTGTATAGTGATTGTGACCTTCATGGAGAGCATTATGTCATTGTGTTCAACTTGGCCCTTTGTATGCGCCGAGAGAGAGAGAGAGAGAGAGAGAGAGAGAGAGAGAGAGAGAGAGAGAGAGATTTTTCTTTTATTCCCAATTTTTTTTCTTACTTTCTTTTTTATCTTCAACTTAGACGATGTTCTTTTTTTCCATTTTTCCCCTTCTATTATCTTTCTGTTCAATTGTGTAGGATAAGTTTTCTCTCTCCATATCTCCTTTTTGTTCTTCTTATTATTTTGCTTTTGTATTTACGATGTTTTTTTTTTTCTTTTTTTTCCTTCTATTATCTTTATGTTCATGTGTTAAGGGTACGAGTTTTTTCTTCTTCTGTTTTTTTAACATTTCTTCTTTTTATGTTCAATTTGGGCATAGTGTCATTTTTTTCAGGTTTTTCTTCAATTATCCTTATGCTCAAGAGTGTAAGAGGCGTTTTCTTCCCTCTTCTCCTCTTCCCTCTTACATTCAAGTAGGAAAGAAGGATATTTTCTTTCCCAATCATTCATCTTTTCCACGCTCAAGTTGAAAAAACAATCTTCTTTTTCTGGTCACGTTCCTTTATATAAGTTCAGATGGAGGAGGAGGAGGCAGTATATATTTTTTCTAGCTATTTTCTTTCTTACGTTCAACTTGAGAAGAGATAATACTTTTTTTCTCTTACCTTCCTCTTTGCGTTCCGGCAGTAGAGACGAAGAAAGACAGAGAGAGTGAGAGGACGAGGAGATGAGGCAGTGTATTTTATTCTAGCTATTTTCTTTCTTGCCTTTAAGTTGAGAGAAAACGATATTTTTTCCCTCTTAATTTCCTCTTTGCGTTTCGACAGTAGAGAGACAGAGGAAGAGAGAGAGAGAGAGAGAGATAGAAAGAGGAGGAGGAGATGAGGTGGCTGAGATGGTGTTATTTTATTTCTAGCTATTTGCTTTCTTACGTTCAAGTTGAGAAAAGATTATATTTTCCCCTCTTACTTTCCTGCTTGCGTTCCTGCAGTAGAGAGAGAGAGAGAGAGAGGAGGAGGAGATGAGACGGCCGGGGTGGTGGTGGTGGTATTTTATTTCTACCTTTTTACTTTCTTACCTTTAGTTGAGAAAAGACGATATTTCGCCCCTTACTTTCCTCCATGTGATCCTGTAATAGAGACACGAAGTAGAGAGAGAGACGGGACGAGGAGAATGGATAGCCGAGTCAGGTATACAGCAGGACCACCAAACACTAATGAGGTTACAGAAGCTCCGTGTGTCATGTTCGGGCGCCGCACCTTTGACTGATGGCCGGAACTTGTACATTAACCGGGGGCACAATCTCTTAAAAGGACATTAAAACGGAGATAAAAAATTCTTAACGTCATTCCGATTACCAGTGGCCATAACTTGGGTGACTGAGGGAGGGAGGCAGGGAGGTAAGGAGGGACGAACGCAGGTAGGTAGACAGAGAAGGAAGATATAGATATAGATAGGGAGTTAAGGAAAGAAGCATTGGGATAGGTAGGGAGGTAATGGGAAGGCAGTGAGGCAGGCATGGAAGGAAGGGAAGAGGTAGGGAGGTAATGAAGATAGGGAGCCAGCAGGAAGGTAAAGAAGGGAAGGAGATATACAAGCAGAGAGACAGGGAGGCAGGCAGGCAGGCAAAGAGTTATAGAAGATGCATACGTGCTTGATGTATTATAAACTTTCACTATTAGGCAATTTCTTCTTTACTAATCTTCATCATTTTAGAAATTTATCGTTGCATTACACAGTCTGCTAAATACTCATATAAGATAAGAACATGATTACTCTCATTATTCTGTTTTTGTGTTATTTTTTCTATTCGTGTCTGTGCGTGTGTGCATATGTGTGTGTGTAAACCATTTTCTCCAGCGGCTTGAGTGGCGAGAGACAAGGACCATAGCGGTGAAAGACTTGTTAATGGCCGGGTCATGGCGGGACACTGGCGGCGTTGGTGCAGAAGCGGTGACAATGCAGTTTTACAAGTTCACATTTTGTCTGTTTTTCACTTCTCTTTTTCCACTCGCGCGCCGCCCAGAGCCGTCCTTCGCAGTCAGTTCACGTGCTTGCTGTCTCGCCGCTGCGCCGCCTAGTCAAGTGACCTGCAGCGTTGACTCATGAATGAACAGAAAACAGCGACACAGTTAGGGAGGGAGGGGCGGCGTGGTCAAGGGAGGAGGGCGACAGACAAGCGGGCCGAGGTCAGGGCAGTGCGGTGACTTACGACATGAATGGCATACAGCGACACGCCGACAGCCACGCACTGAACGCCACAGAAAATGATCCTTGAAGTCGCACCGCAGTTTTCTTGAGTTTGAAATGTCAGGGAGCATTGCACTGTTCCCATTGAGTGGCGGCGGGGAGCAGCGGGGAGTGGCGGTGCTCGGCGGGCGATAGCGACGAGTGACGTTGTTTTTGGTGTTGAGAGAAGAAAGCTAATGTGTGGCTTGTTGTTAGGGCCCCTGTCTTTTTCTGTCCTTGCTGTTAGATCAACCAATTAAGACACTCATTATTCTGTTCTTCATGGTGTCTGTGTCCTGCTACAGTCACGGCGCTATGCACTAAATCACTTCATGCTTGCATTGCGACGCAAAACAATTAGAACATAAGGATATGAGGAATGGAGAGAAGCTGTGAGAGGTTGTTAGGCTTACTGGTGGCAGTCCCTGTGTGAGCACCGTTGCTTAATTCCACCTATCATCCTCATTCATAAACTTGTCCAATCTTCTTTTAAAACTCCCTATTGTCTCAGCACTAACAATATGATTACTGAATCCGTCCCACTCATCAACCATCCTATTAGAGAACCAGTTCCTTACTATTTCTTGCTTAATTCCTCCAGTACTGCGACACATTTTTATCACGAGTTTTGGCTACAAATAGACTATTTTATTGACATTAGGAATGGTCTAGAAGATTAATGGCCAGAATCTGTACTATTTTAATCCCCACATAAGTTTTTGAAGCTGTATGAAATCGCCAAATCCTAAACAGAATGAATATGAAAATGCGTCCCAGTACTGAAGCAGTTAAACCTAAATTTCTCCAGCTTGAACCCATTATTTCTGGTTCTATACTGTGTCAGCACCAGAAGCAATGCGTGAAGTCTTTGTAATCATTCACAAAGAGAGAATATATATTTTGCAATTTCTTCTCAGTTCAAGAGTTGATGTGGCTGTAGCACAAGCGAAGGTGCCCTACGTGTATCAGGCGGCAGTCAAAGGGTTATGTATTTATGTCGATATTTGTGATTCGTGACTCATTTATAGTTTTTGGTGGTGTAATTAACCAGTGTCCTTGTCCGTTGCGACGCCTTCTGCCTCTTTTTCTTGATATAGCGAAGTTAGGTTTGTTGATCATTATCTATATCCATGTTGATTAAGATTTTTTATATATCTTCATCTCAATCTTTTAATAATACATTGGTGTTGTTTCCACTACAACAGTCACTCAATCTCTATCCTCATTACTTGTACGTGCCGCCGTCATTCACCTAATTAATCTCTATCCACCCCATACCTACCCTTATGACGTCACCTGCACCACCTGACCGTCGCATACCACTCAACAACCAATCCCATCACCAATTTCCCGCCACGCTATGCACTCTACCCACGTGGCCTTGGTGACCTCAATGAGTGAAGCTGAGCGTGTTTGGGTGTTCAGGTCGCCAGGACGTGACAACATCAACAAGACGTGACCCGGAGTAACCCCAACGTGCATCCCTCACCGCTCCTTGTGACCCCGTGACCCTCACATAACCCTCTGCGTGACCTTGTAATGAGTTCGCTTGTTAGTTTATTGATTGGAAGTTCTGATAGGAAATACGAGAGTACGAAATGAAGAATGGGAACAATTTATGACTGCAATGACGTTAATGGCTAGTTGAATGACGAAAATAATACCATATTTAATGTAATACATGAACCTTTGCGTGACCTTGTAATGAGTTCACTCGTAAGTTTGTTGATTGGATAAAAGTTCCGATAGCAAATATGTGAATACTAAATGAAAAAAATGGAAACAATTTGTGACTGCAATGACGTTCATGTTTAATTGAATGACGAAACAACTAAAAAATAGTGTTAGCCTGTTATATGGATCAAGTAATACTAACACATCTCGTCCTGTACTTTTTAACCCCTTCAGTACTGGGACACTTTTTTTACCACGAATTTTGAGTATGATTAGATGATTTTATTGGTATTAGAAAGGTTTTATGGGGTTCAGGACGATTAGTGGCCAGAGTCCATTATTTTAATACCACATGAGTTTCTGAAGCTGCATAAAATCACCCAATAATAAGCAAAATAAATATGAAAATACGTCTAAGTAATGAAGGAATTAAATTGTTTTGAAAAGCCACACAAACACTATTGTATTTCCACTCGTTTCACCCACAGATGATGTATAGTCTTTAGTAAACCATCAGTCAGGGAGCTTTAAAAGAAGAAGAGATTTAAAAGAAGATTGGACAAGTTTATGGATGAGGATAATGGGCGGAAATAAACAGAAGTGCTCACATAGGAACTGCCACGAATAGGTGTAACAGCCTCTTGCAGCTTCCCTCATTTTCTTATGTTCTTATCACTACAACATATCAAACACCACAGTCACCACTTGTCCTAACGCTACGTATATGAACTTTAATTATGTATTCTACCGATGATGACTAACAGATCGCGTAAACACTCAGTGAAAACCCAAACAACATCCCGTAGACCCTGCTAAAAGACGCCGAGATAAGTCTGAACCTTTTGATTACTGAGCATACGGACTCTTGTTTGCAGAATACTCAGCATCTACTTCAATGCACAACCAAACACACACACACTAATACACGATCCTCTAGTTTATTTAGTGTTCAATTAGTCTGATGCGCTGAAGGAGAGTGCGAGAGTGGTGAGGGTGGAAGGATAGGCATTATAGATTTTCCGCATGACCTGGCAGGATGTGATAGGAAGAACGTGGCTCTTTTAATGGGGGCAGGAGTGGCTTCAGGAGATGGAGGTCGTGGTGGTGGTGATGGTGGTGGTGGAGGTAGTGGTAGTAGCTGATCAAGTGTGATGATTGGTGGATGTGACGAGCCTCTGAGATGGTGGCGAGAGATAATTCGAAGTGAGAACGTGAAGATGAGGAATGAGAACTAAATTGAAGCCAAAATGAAACCCTTCACCAGCACAGCATCGATCTCATTACATTCCACTGCCATTAGAGGGTTGGATCGAATTAATAGTAATACTTTTCCCTATCAACTGGCCGTGAATCAAACAGTTACTCATCCAGAGCCATTATATATTGTTTACTCTATCCTGGCTGACTAAAACATGGGCTGATGAGGTTTGGAAGTTGTAGTGAGGGATGAGTTAAGAGAGATGGGGAAGATGAGGAGGATAGTGGTGTGAAGTAGAGAGAAGAGGATTATTAAGGCCAGGGAGAAGAGGAGAGCGAGATGAGGGGCGGAGGAATGTTGGGTTAAGAAGGTTGACATTTGATAACCGCACAGAAGCAGCTCAAGAAGGTGTAATGTGGGTTAGTTAGCGTGCCTCTTGACCACTTAAGAAAAGACACTCTTTCTTAACCCCTTCAGTACTGAGGGTGCTTCTTCATATTCATTTGGTGATTTTATACAGCTTCAGATACTCATGTGGTAAGATTAAAACGGTACAGACTCTGGCCATTAATTATTTTTACCTCCATAGACCTTTCTTCATGTCAATAAAATCGTCTAATCACACCCAAAGTCGTGGTAATCATGTGTCCCAGTATAATGCTGTTTTATCCTATTCTTTCCTGACTCTTCTTCTGGTGTGTCTCTTTTTTTTTGTCCATCTGTCTCTCCTCTCCCTTTTTTCCTCTCCACGTCTTCTCGACATATTCTGCTCCATCTCTTTCCTTTTGTTTCCCTCTTTTTCAGTCCTCTTATCGTTTCTCTTTCTGTCTCACTTCTTTCCTGTCTTTGCTTCTTTCTCACTTTTTCTTTCTCTTTTATTTCCATCTCTCCTTTCCCTGATCGGTTCTGTCCTCCCAATCCTACTCTTTTCTTTTCACATTTTACTGATCTTCCTTTCTCTTTCGCATGTTCCGCTCTTTACTCTTTTCTTTTTGTTAGTTTTCTCTTATTATCCTCCTCTTTTTTTCCCCCTTTTCCTTCCCAGTTTCTTTTTTTCTTGTTTACTTCTCTTTTTTTTTCTACCCGTTTTTTTTTCTTGTCTTGTCTTCTTTTCTCTT
>CM035198.1:18380587-18399522 GCA_020233015.1 Callinectes sapidus | reverse complement strand
TCATCACATGTCTGTACTGCCAATAGCAGAGGGCAAAAAGCTACAGTGGCTAATCTTAACAAGCTCTGACTCTGAATGGACGACACTGACCAGGTGGTGAAGCAGCCACTGAGCCACGGAGCACTAGCAGCCTGAGCTAACACAATATAGTACACGCCAATCCTATTAGCCAAAGCATCACTACAGTCAGTCAGACCTAACCAACCAACAAGAACAGTACTGCTTCACAAACACTAATCATTAAATTTCTAAAACACTAACACAATTCTATTATGTCCTCTGTAATACAACACTGGACAAAAAAAAATTCATTTGTTATTAAACTTACAAAGACAATATTTTCACTTATTTACTAAACTTGGAAACAAATAATTATCTGGAAAACAAAGTAGTTGTTAAGAATTGAGTTTCTATCTATGTAAAATGGATGCAAAACATACACAAGAAAAGTTGACAAAACATCATCTACTCTTAGGATGGAGAGTGACATGCTGCTGCTGCTGCTGCTGCTGCTGCTGCTGCTACACATTCCAAACAGTGAGCAGTGAACTACTCTGAAGCACATGGTTGACAGTGCAATCAATGACAGACTCCACTAAGCTATCTCTTTCTACAGGACAAGAGGGACATTCCACAGTACTTGCTTGTTCATGAGACAAACATTACAACAATCTGATGCCTTTACTATTTAAATGAAGCATTTATATTGATGCTCTCTTGAATCATTTAATAATGCAGAGCAAATACACAGTGTTCTATTCTGCATGAAGCAAGAAAATTGACAAGCAGAATCTGACACAAATTTTCTTAACTGTACTATTCATGAAAAATACCAGCCAAGGACCAACAAAAATATACAAAGAGAAGAAGCCTGCTTGTATTGACACTCCCAGGAAGTATGCAGAGAGATAGTGATGAGAGGGAATAGGTAAACACAGAAGATGACTGAATGATACAGGGTGTCCCCTCACCCATGTAATGCATCTCTCTGGGAGTATCTAGCAGCTACAGCAGCAGGTGCCTTGCTGCCTAATCCATTCTGCATGCACACCCTTCCAACTATGTCCTTGTGATCATCATGTCTGCTGTCAGTTTGTGCTGTTATGCAACAAGGAAAACCACCAGATAGTACTATCAACCACAGAACTGACCAAAAAGTCATGCAAAGAAAAAAACTGATCTAAGGAGAACCAGTGTGCGTACTTACTCTGTTTTTCTTGCTCTACAAAGATGGGGGGGAAAAAATGAAAGAATTTGAGAAACTGGTACACAGGATATTGGCAAGATCAATGGAAAAGTACATACATATAGAAGTACATGAAACAAGATACGGGAATCATCCACAAGATAAAGGCTGCAATTAGGAGAAGCAAAGTGTCGTCAAAATCAAACCAACTTCACCTCAGGAATCCCACACTGAGATCCCTGAACAATGAGGCTGCTTGTAGCAATGGGACAAGGAGTGTGTAAAGAGAAGCATCAACTACAGAGGAACGCTAACCAGTCCGAACGAGTGACTAATGATGGTAGATTCAAGGAAGGGAGTAAATCTAATACAAAGTGTGTGTGAAGGGAAACTTGTGAACTACAGAACCCTATCTGGTTTGAGAAAGAATGCTGAAATGTACCCTATCTCCACACGAGACAACACTGAGAGCAACAACAACAAATACACGGCAATGAAGAAGTTTCCTTATATGATAACATCGATTTCCAGACACACCCATAGCCGTCACCGGACAAGACACCCATAGCCATCACCAGACAAACAAGTATAGCCACCATATCATTGATGCATATCCAGGAAAACTATTACAGAATCAATAGGGATAATTCACTTTGGTAGCAACTTTGTATCCTATTAAGGGGCTGTGATAGTGATGTTGATACAGTGCAGGGTAAACAGTATCCTTCAAATCAACCACCAGAATTACTAGAGATATTTACACCATTTCTCAAGGATGTGACTCAGTGGTGAAGAGAAAATGTGCAGAGGTCGTCTACTTCAAACTACTCAATGCCAAAGTAATCTAGAGAAAACCAACACTGAAAAAATCCAAAATATGCTAATGTCTACTGTAATTTCAATGGAAAGCATCTCACGAAATCAACACTAAAAGATGTTAAATATGCCAATTTCTACAAAACTTTGAATAGAAAGCATTTAATAAAACACAAGCAAGTAAAAACAATATTTGCACTGAGCTGTAACTTTCCATGCAAGAATGAAATATATGAAATCTTATAATTTGACCATTTTCAAGTTTTGTTTCAATGTTATTTTCTGCTAAACTCCCTTTGTGTGTGATTCAACAGGCATATCAGAGGCCAGAAGGTGGCTGTCTTTCTGTGAGTGGCTGGACTGTGCTGTACCTGCTCTGTGCCACACCAAAACACTCTCAGGAGGAGGGAAAGGCAATGTGTGTGTGTGTGTGTGTGTGTGTGTGTGTGTGTGTGTGTGTGTGTGTGTGTGTGTGTGTGTGTGTGTGTGTGTAGGTGTGAGGTGACCACAACACCACGTCACACCATCACACGGGCCTAATCCTAATGAGGTCTCCATCTGGCTGGCCGCGGTATTAATTAACCCTCCGTCCTGTCCTTCGGCAAGCGGGAGGAAGTCTGTCTCTCTTACACAACGACCATCACTGTACGACTATTTTTGTGTATCCTCTCCTTCATCAGTGTGTCATCGGTGCCAGCAGGTTACCGACTCACCGCGTTAACCCCTTCAGCACTGTGACGCAGTTTCATACTCATTGTGGTTACTATTGGGTGATTTTATACAGCTTCAAAAACTTATGTGGGGATTAGAATAGTACAGATTTTTTCCATTAATCTTCTGACCTCCATAGACCTTTCCTAATGTCAATAGAAATCATTGTATTGTACTCCAAACTCACGGTAAAAATGCCTTCTAGTACTAAAGGGGGTTAAAGCGCCACATATACTCATTTCTTTCATAATTTATTCAAAGTGGTAAGATGTGTAGGGGTGTTTCATCACGCCGTACGTCCCTTTATATACGCTACGTAATGATAAGGAGGGTCGAGATCTACGAGGTGAAAGTGTAAGTCGCCCTCATCCGTAGACATAATAGGAGTTGTGTGTGACGCTGTGTGTGTGTGTGTGTGTGTGTGTGTGTGTGTGTGTTTGTGTGTGTGTGTGTGTGTGTGTGTGTGTGTGTGGTTACCTAGTTGTGCTTACCTTGTTGCATTTATCTAGTTATTTTGAGTTTAATTTGCTTATTTCTAACATCCACTTATTATTATAGTTTCCTTCCACCTACTAGTCAGGTTCACTTATCTGGGCTTACCTAACTATATTTACGTAGTTTATTTATACAATTCTTTTTACCTATTAATTATTTCATATATCTAGTGAAGCCTAACCTTATATATTTGCAATGAATATATCTAGTAAAACACGAATTAACCCAAGCTCTTTCAATCATGACTCCATATATATTTTAAGCCACGTGTGTGTGTGTGTGTGTGTGTGTGTGTGTGTGTGTGTGTGTGTGTGTGTGTGTGTTTGGTCAGCCAGGACTTCAGCGAAAACGCGGGATCCAGTTACAACAATCCTGGGAATCATCTCAAAACATAAACAACCTGCGTCACGGTGATCTCGTTACTGTAATGTTGTCGTGACGTAAAGGAAACGCTTATTTGGGTGACACATCTTGGTGGTGGTGGTGGTGGTGGCGGCGGCAGATGTTCAACGAGGTGATGGAGGATGGGCGTGGGTGTGATTTTGTTGGTGTTTATGATTATGTAGGTGTGTGGGAGGCGGTGACGTCCTGGTGTGTGTGTGTGTGTGTGTGTGTGTGTGTGTGTGTGTGTGTGTGTGTGTGTTCGAGACAGTCTTAAGTTTTCGTAGATTCACAGGAAGCGTGTACTAACAGAATATTAATGGTGATGATGATAATAATAATGATAATAATAATGATGGTGGTGATAATAATAATAATAATAATAATAATAATAATAATAATAATAATAATAATAATAATAATAATAATAACAACAATAATAATGATCATAATAACAACAATAATAATAATGATTATACCACCACTACTACTATTGTCACTGATATCATTATTGTTATTATTAACCACAACGTCAGCATCAACATCAGCAACAGTAGCATTAGACTCCAGGTAGATGTGTGTGCAGATGTTTAGGCTTTGAGGGGAGAATGAGTGAGAGGAGAGAGGAAAAAAAAAAAACAGGAGAAAAAGAAGAAACACAACAAAGATAGAAGAAAGGTATTTAGGAAGAAAGAAAGGGAAAGAGAAGAAAGAGACTCAGTAAAAAGAAACAGTAAAAAATAAATTAAACATCCTTATTTGATATCCAGAGGTCACAAACAACCCCATTTCACATGTCAAGTGGCTTAAAATTACTCGGGTGGCGTCCAGATAGCGCGGCTTTGTGGGGCTCAGTGTCCTGGACGCCACGAGGCCCTTGAGAGGCGTACAGTGCCGTGAGGGAGCACAGCCGCCACTCACTGGTGCTCAAGACATAATGGCACATACCCACTGCCGATCCCGACGTGCCACGAGTGTAGTAGTAGTAATGGTGGTGGTGGTAGTCGTAGTAGTAGTAGTAGTAGTAGTAGTAGTAGTAGTAGTAGTAGTAGTAGTAGTAGTAGTAGTAGTAGAAGGGAAAGAAAAAGTGGTAGAAGGTAAGACAGGTAAGATTCGAGAAAGTTCAGCTTTTACAAGAAAACTAATAGAAAAAGAAGATAATAAAAGTGTAGTAGTAGTAGTAGTAGTAGTAGTAGTAGTAGTAGTAGTAGTAGGTGCAATATGGTGGTTACGGTCGTGGTACATTTAAGGCTAAGGTTCAAAAAAGGAATGGGAGAAACAGTGCTGGTTTGGGTGACATTTGAGGTGGTGGTGGTGGTGGTGGTGGCGTTACAGCACACACAAGCAGCAGCGTAGCGTAGTGATCAGGAAGAGTAGAGTAGTGGGTGAGCGAAGGTGTTGGTGGTGATAGTAGTGAACGTGGGCTGGGGGTCATGGTGGCGGCTGGGCACACGTGGGTAGATGTGGGCGTGGCGGCAGCGTGGCCAGGCTGAGGGGTACCACCTCGCTACGCCACATAAGGCCACGACTCTTACCGTCGCACGCTACACCTGTCCCGCCACATACCTCACACACCTGCAATTAGCGCCAATCACCGCGTTACGAGTGAGGGAGGCACGGAGCAGTCAGCAATAGGCAGCGGGCAGTCTGGAGTCGAAGTCAGGCCGCCACAACTTGTAGTCAGCGGGCAATGAGCATAAAAGGCTAGCCAGGTCTTGCCGCCCACCTGCCTCTGCTTCTGCCGTGGCCCCGGGTGACTGAACTGAAGTGGTTCTTGGGCAAGGTGAAAAGGTGTTTGTTTGTCGGGTGAAAATGATGCAAGTAAACAACAACAACTGGGTGATTAGACGCGTTAAGTGAAAGATACATGAAGAAGGGTGACAGGAGAGAGAGAGAGAGAGAGAGAGAGAGAGAGAGAGAGAGAGAGAGAGAGAGAGAGAGAGAGAGAGAGAGAGAGAGAGAGAGAGAGAGAGGATGAGAGAGAGAGAGAGAGAGAGAGAGAGAGAGAGAGAGAGAGAGAGAGAGAGAGATTTCTTTTTACGTGTATGAGTAGATGTAGGCGTCAGTTTATGTGTGTGTGTGTGTGTGTGTGTGTGTGTGTGTGTGTGTGTGTGTGTGTGTGTGTGTGTGTGTGTCACATGAATAGTCACATAAATTAGAAAGTTTGTTACTTCGATTTCAACACGCATCATCTTTTTGGAGAGAGAGAGAGAGAGAGAGAGAGAGAGAGAGAGAGAGAGAGAGAGAGAGAGAGAGAGAGAGAGAGAGTGTGTGTGTAGTTTCCCTGGAAAATCGCGCCATGAGGAGGGAAATAAAAGGCTTCTGAGAGTGAATTGGCCTTACTGGAACGCCATATTGGTTTTTTCCCCTCACTTTTTTCCCTTTTTTGCTCATTTTTTTTTTTCCTCTTTTTATCTCCGTTTGTGGTTTTTCTTTGTTTTTTTTTCAATTTTTTTCTCGTTTGTGTTTATTTAACATTTTTTTCTTTGTTTTTTTTTCTTTTTTTCTTTTATTTCTTTTCTTCTTTATTTTCTCTCTATTTTTCTTCTGTTTATTATTTTACTTCTGTTTTCTTTATATTTTTTTTTCATTTTTATTGTTTTATTGTCCGTTCCGGTCCGCTCCTCCTCCTCCTCCTTCCTTCCTTCCTCCTCCGTCTCCCCCCCTCCTTCCTCCTCCTCCTTCGCCCCCCCCCCTCCTTCCTCTTCCTCCTTCTCCCCCCCCTCCTTCCTCTTCCTCCTCCTCCTCCTCCTCCTCCTCCTCCTTCTCCCCCCCCTCCTTCCTCTTCCTCCTCCTCCTCCTCCTTCTCCCCCCCCTCCCTCCTCTTCCTCCTTCTCCTCCCCTCCTTCCTCTTCCTCCTCCTCCTCCTTCTTCTCCCCCCCTCCTTCCTCCTCTTCCTCCTTCTCCCCCCCTCCTTCCTCCTCCTCCTCCTTCTCCCCCCCCCCTCCTTCCTCATTCCTCCTCCTCCTCCTTCTCCCCCCCCTCCTTCCCCCTTCCTCCTCCTCCCCCTTCCCCCTTCCTCCTCCTCTCCTCTCCTCTCCTTCCTCCTCCTCTCCTTCCTCCTCCTCTCCTCTCCTCTCCTCTCCTCTCCTCTCCTCCTTCCTCCTCTCCTCCTTCCTCCTCATCTCCTCCTCCTCCAGAAGACTCGAGACTCAAGATTCGAAGCAGCAAAGCAGCTGCTGCTTCGAGTCATGAGTTGTCTTGACCAGTGAAACGTATATAAACAATATCAAAACACAAAATAATACTGTGATAGTCTTATACAAATAATTGAAATCAGTGGAACAAAAATTTCATTTAGATAAAGAAAACACAGTACAAAAATATGTATGAACATCTTAACACAAGCAAAAAAGAACAATATGAAAAATGATGAACAAAAGAACAAATATATTGTAGATTCAAGTCAGTCACCCAGTATACCAGCCAGAGCTAGTGGTGAGTTAGAAGGGGTGACTAAGACAATGTTACACCTCCCTCTCCTCCTCCTCCTCCTCCCCCTCTTTTGAGGGAGTGGTGGGTTGGAAGGAGCCTTCTCCTGTACTGTCCTGTCTCTCTTCCTTGTAGATAGTTAGCAGTAGTAACCAAGCAGCCTTGAAATTACCAAAAGGTCTGCTGCTGCTTGGCTTTCCTTTGTATTCCTTTGTATTCCTCCTCCTCCTCCTCCTCCTCCTCCTCCTCCTCCTCCTGGTCTTCAATCTGACATAGTTTCAATTAATGACCTGTTACAAGTAAGGTATGGTTACGTCAGATGAAGTATGCTTGGAATTTGAAAGGTAATGAGGCTGTTATTGAGAGTGACAGTCCTCAGAGCGGCCCAGGTAGTGACAGCCACATACCCTGAGCGAGTGGCGGTGATGGTGTTCAGTGCCGCAGTGCTATGGCCTCGGTAGATGTGTGACGGCCCGGGGTACCTGTATGTTGGGTGTACGCAGGTGGTGGTGGTGGTGCTGCTGGGGGTGTTTCTAGGTTAGGTGGCAGGTGTTGGGGTGTCGCGGTATGTGTGGGAAGGTGCGGGTCGTTTTTGTTTATGTTTTATTATATTTATGTTGATGTTTAAAAGTTTGTGATTTATTTTCGTGAGTGTATTTGTATACCATTTGAACCCCCTAAGACGTCAAGCACACACACACACACACACACACACACACACACACACACACACACACACACACACACACGAGGCTGCAATCGTATGGTGTAGTGTTACCGTCACTGGATCCGCTGTTTCCCTGCCTGTGTGTGTTCGTGTGTGTGTGTGTGTGTGTGTGTGTGTGTGTGTGTGTGTGTGTGTGTGTGTGTGTGTGTGTGTGATAAACCGCTGCAGCCTTGTCACTTCCTCTCTCCCTCTCTCCTTCACTTTATCCTTCCTTCCTTCCTTCCTTCTTTCTTTCCCTCCGCCTTTTCCTTCCTCCCACCTCTTTCTAGTTTCCTGTTTACCTTTGTTCCTTCCTTTCTTTTTATGCTTATTCCATTGTTTTGTCTATGCCTTATGTTCTTTGTATGTACTGTTTATATGCCCTTACTCTTACCATTATACTTGAGATGCTGCCTGTGTGTTCATTTTAGTATTAGCAGTCACTCAATAGCTAATTCTTAAAGGTAATGATAGTGACAGGCAACATTACGATTCAGAACAAAAAGAATGACCTTTGATTTCCACGTGGTATCTTTCTTTCCGTAGAGAGTGATAAGACATGATAGTTATTCGAGTATTAAAAAGCTTCACCGATTAGATATTATATGCAAAGTTGTTAAGAGTGTTTTCGACCTCTTTTCATCACCTTTTATTTCACCCAGACTTGTTAATGCAAGATTTGAATGTTCATTATTAATTGAGAGAGAGAGAGAGAGAGAGAGAGAGAGAGAGAGAGAGAGAGAGAGAGAGAGAGAGAGAGAGAGAGAGAGAGAGAGAGAGAGAGAAAACTCATCTTCATACATAAAAAAGTAAACATATGGATTGTTGTAATAATCTTTCTGTTTTCCTGTCTGAAGTACCTACGATGGAGGACGAGGTGATGTGAATTTAGCTGAGATGTGGGAGTGGTGTGGGCATGTCAAGGGAAGACGATAGGAAGCAAGAAACGTAGCTGCTGAGGGTGGCACACGTGTCATGCTGTGAATGCTGTCAGTCATATTGGCCAGTATTCTGAAACGCTTTGATCTCGCGTCACAACTGTTTTCTAAGGCCACAGAGATAATCAGGTGGATTCCGAGGTGTTTATCAAGACAAATCTGTAGGAATTTTCTTAACCCTTTCAGTACTGGCATGCATTTTTACCACGAATTTTGGGTGTGATAAAGCGATTATATTGATATGAAGAACGGTCTATGGACGTCAGAAGAGTAATGACCAGAGTCTGTACTATTTTAATCCCGGCATGAGTTTCTGAAGCTGTATAAAATTGACAAATGATAAACAGAATAAATAAAATATGCTTCCCATTACTGAAGGGGTTAATATGCTGCTGGAACTATAAAACACTTTCATATTTATGTAACTTTGTTTGAATTCTTTTGAAATATTAGAAGCAAGGCACAAAGATGTTTTATAATGAGTTCCCAGGGCCGTGAAATGCGACGCAGTGGGCCAGGCGACGGAAAGGCACCATTTATCTCGGAAACAGTGGTGCGTTAGAGAAATGTGGCACTTGTTTCTGGCTGTGACTTAAATCTTGGTGTGATGGATGTGTTGGCCCCACGCAATGGTCTGCACGAGTGGCGCGGGTCTCCCACGAGAGGCTGCGCTGAGGGAGGGTGGTGCTGGCTCAAGGCGATGCGATGCTGTGGATGAAGACTTTTTTTTATGTAAGAGAAAAAAGCTGGCTAAGGGCAACCAACACAATGAAAATAAAAAAGCCCATTGATTTGCCAGTCCCCTTAAAGATCATATGAATGAGCGTGTTTGCTGTGGATAAAACGGTGTCTGTTGAAAACATCCCGTGTGAATAGAGAAACGCCATAAGAAGACTCGACTGAATCTGCAAAAAGAGGTCAGCGTTAGCACGAACCGGAATAGGATGATGGCTGTGGTGAGGCGGGCGTGGCGAGGCGCGGTGACCTATCGGGGGTGTGATGGATGGGGTGTTATGGCCGCAGTGACACCCAGACTCGAGCCTCATTAGACCACCACCACCACGACCATCGCCACCACCACCACTAACACGGCCAGGTAGGACTAGGTGGCCGTGGTGACTTCTGTTCTCTGAGGAGGCGGAGAAAAAGAAGACGAGGAGGAGGAGGAGGAGGAGTAGGTGGCATTGTTGTGGAGTGACGTTTAGACCCGCTGGTTGTTGTAGCATGTGTTTGTTTGTGCACTTAATTACAGGGTGCGCGTGTGCGGGTTTAATGAAAACATACTGCCACATCTGGTGCTCCTCATGCTACCTACTGCTGGTGTTTCTTTGCCTCTCATTACTGTACAACTGCTACTACTAAGGCTGTTCGTAGTTGTGGCGCCTGGTACTATTTCTACCCCCACCATCACTTATATAAGATTGACAAACCTTCACTCATACTCTCTGTAGATACTTAACATTGAAGTGGAGGTGACGGGTGGCGTACCGGGAGCAGTGGCAGTAGCAGAAGGAGGAGCGGGTTTTCAGTTAGGGTTAGGGTGGCGTCCTGTCCAGCAAGGGCCATCCAGAGACAAATAGGGATATCAGGCCTCATTATCCCTGTCCCATCCTCTTCATCCCTTCCTCATCCTCCTGCTCCTCCCAGACCTGAACTGTTTCCTATTCACGCCGCCGTCCCGCCCACCACAGCCTCAGCCTAGTCTCGCACCGGTTCTCCGCCGCCTTCCCGCTGCTCTCCGTAATGGCGGAAGATGGCCATAAGCGGCAGTATTTAGTATGTAAACTCTGCGGGTGAGCTAACGTTATGGCGGGAAGGCGAACACCGCAAGTGGTTCATTGGTGAGGGAGGAAGCTGTGTTTAGGCTGGGACGCGGGATTCCAGAGGCCTGCACACGCTGGGAAGGGACGAGGGAGAGGGGGAAGTGTCATGCAAGAGTAGGTATTAGCATGACTGAGTTATAGCGCGCCATATGACTCAATTTCCCGTGCCATTGAGGGAACCTGTCGCCCGGAACGCCTCCCATCCCTGACGTGTGGCTGAGGCCTAGCGTGTTGCCCCCAGCGTCCTTATCTGTAGCATGGATGTCTCTGCCTCTTTGTCCTGGCTCGTGTTGACCAGTCACACCTCGGGACACGGTGGACTTGGCACACAAAGACACACAACTCGAATTTCTCTGTTAAATTAGGTGGCTTTGTCTTATTCTGGCCGTCTCGCCTCCCGTTGACCCTTTAACTCCCATGATTCCTCCTTATTCCCTTCAGTACTGGGACGCATTTTTACCTTGAGTTTTGTTTACGATTTGATGATGTCACTGATACTAGAAAGCGTGTATGGAAGTCAGAAATTCTTTGTCTCTATGGTATAAATACTTTAAAGAGTTGGAGCGGCAGGAATGGTGCTCAGGACCGTATACTGAAACACTGTTCTCTTAACAGAACCATATTCCTAAGGCTGCAGTTGTAGATGGTCATGTTTTTAATGGTAATTTTATGCCTCTGGTGATGGATTGACATAATTTCTTGAAAACCCGGCTCGTCGTCTTTGTGATCTTGGAAAATTGCTGTTGTGAGAGAGCAAATTGTTTCTGAATACGGACCTCAGTATTTCCAGTGTCTCCCCAGCAGTAGGAGAAAGTGTGAGTGAGAGGGGCGTGATAATTGAAGCAGAGGGCCAGCTGTTAGCGGCGCGATGCGAGAGGCGACGTGCAGGTGTGAGACGTGGCTGGCTTGGGGTGTGTGACAGGTGAGAATGTTTATAGGAGGAATCACCGAGAGCTTTGTTTGGTAATTGAGTTACGCACATATAAACAGTAATTCATCTGTTGTTAATCCTTCTGTACTGTGAAACGTGTGCTTATTGCACCCATAATTCCGAGTGAAGATGCATCATTATACTAAATAAACATAAAACTTCTATTTATAAACGTTTCTGCTGTCAGTGTTGTCTTAGAATTCTACCCATAACTCGCAATAAGCCATTTCATTATGATGAGTAAAAACCACAGCGCCTACTAGATTAAAAATAAGACAAGGTAAAATTAAAGGAATATGAAATAAACGAGAATAAAACAAGTGACTGGGATTCAGCAATATTTGAGCCTTGCGGATTTATGACACTGCTTTCTCCCGGTATTGGAAAATCTGTCTGCACTGATAAACGTGAAGGAAGTGAAAAGCAGAAGGTGGCGGCTGTGGAAGATAATAAATAAGATCTCTATTGTGCAGCATCTGTCAGTGCGCACGATGCAGAACAGGCAGTGTATGAGAGAGAGAGAGAGAGAGAGAGAGAGAGAGAGAGAGAGAGAGAGAGAGAGAGAGAGAGAGAGAGAGAGAGAGAGAGAGAGAGAGAGCGAGGAGAGCGGATGTCTCGCTGTTATTTCCTCTGTTATTCTTCTCATGTGTATGTCTTCCCGCACTCCTGCCTTTGAACTGGTGCGGGCTGGATCTCACCACGTCACCTCCACCACCTGCTGGCACTAACAAGCTTCGCCGTGAGCAGATAGTCACTGAGCAGAGGAATCATTTCGAGCCGTGGCGGTGCTGGTTGCATAGGGGCTGGTAAAGAGGGTAGCGATAGCGGACTGACCGATCATAGAGGGGAAAGGAAGAGGTGCGGGTGTGAAGGTCCGGCTATGCTTAATGTACTGTAGAGGGGAGAGAGTATAGATGGCGCCGCTCTCATTGGTATGCATAGAAACTTGTCATTCTTCACAGAGCTAAATTGTGAGTCGGAATCTTCATCTTTTGTCACCGGAACTGAATGAAGAAAGGAGTGCTGTCTGGCTGGCTGTCTGGCTGGCTGGCTGGCTGGCGGAAGAAGGGAATCTGATGGTGGGTTTTGTGTAGCGTGGGAGAGAACTAGTAGGTGTGTGGGTGTGTGGGTGGGTGGTGGATGGGTTGAACGTGGGAGGAAAGGGGAGTGGTGGAGCAGTGGTTGGCTGGGACGGTTGAGGTGACAAGGGAAGGAGAGACTGTCAATGTAAAAGGTTGGGTGATTAGATTAAGTCATGCTCATTGTGATGGATGTGGAGCTACGGGTGAGGTGGCTGGCTGGGGGTGCAGGGCGTGGGTGACTGCTGGGGGCTCCACTGTGGCGCCGTGCCTCCGCTGGGCCGGATGAAGAAAAGGAAGAAAGTATTATTTTTTCTTTCATTGATCTTATTTCACTTTTTTTCTTTCTTCTTTTCTGTTTGTATATTTCTTCATTCCTAATTTTTGTCTCATTCTTTTCTTCCACTTTTATTTTCTTTCTTTCACTTTCTCGTTCTTTTTGCCTTTTTTTCCCCTTTATCCTTCCTTACTTCTTTCTTTATATATGTGTCTATCTATCTTTATATATATATTTCTTTCCATTTGTGTCTTTTTTCATTTATTTCATTTACTTTATATTATTTCTTTCTTTCTTTCCGTCTATCGTTATTCTGCCTTGTTTTCTTTCTCCGTCTCTATTTTTTCCTTCCTTTCCATGGCACTGCAGCAACTGTTGGGTTTAAAAGAGACATGATCTTCTTATAGTTACAACCGCAGTGAAGGAAGAAGAAGGACAAGAAGGAGAAGGAGAATAAGGCGTGACTTTTGAGAGGATTGGTGACTCAGGGTGAAGTAAGCATGGCTGAGTCCGGGTGTAGGTAGGTAGTGGTGGTGCTTGGGTGTGAGTGACGCTGCAGTTCCCTCTAGTGTCTGAATGGCAGAGAGAGAGAGAGAGAGAGAGAGAGAGAGAGAGAGAGAGAGAGAGAGAGAGAGAGAGAGATTCAGGACACCTTGATCAGCATTGTCTATCTTATAATTTTCCTGTGTTTTGCCTCTTCCGACCTTCTTCCTATTAGTTTTCCTCCTTGACTTTTCCTCCTCATTTTCTCTAATGTGTTTTTTCCTCCATTTCTCACTACATCTTTTCCCCCCATTTATTCCCCGTCATTCCTTTCATCACTTTCTCTGCTTCCGACTGTTTTTTTTCCTTCTTCACCGCCTAGTTTCATCTCTATCGCACTTATCTCTATCACTTCTTCACTTCCCTCTACTTTTTTCTTCCCCATCTCTCCGTTTTATTATTTTTTGTAGTACTTTTCTCCATCATTCCTCCTCTTTTGTTAACCCTCTCTTTTTCTCTTTCTCGTAACATTTTCCTACCTTCACCCACGTCCCTCCATCAATATTCCTCCACGAAGCTGCAAATAAAGACAATCTCGTAGTCAAGTCTTTTCACATCGATGCGTCAGAGTGGAAGAGAAAAGGCTTCCACTTAAACATTCGTCTGGTGTAGCATTAGTAAGGCAGGCTCGTTGAAAAGGTCAGCCAAGTCGTCACCTCCAAGTAGGAAGTAGCGGCGCCTTGAATAACGATAAATCAATCATTTCAAGTTGGGATTACTGGAGGCTGCGACTGAGACAGGATCCTGGTCTCTCGATGCTGTCCTACCGTTGATTGCGGTGTCTTTTGAGGAAATGTAACCCGAATATCGCAGGTGAAGAAGAAAAAGAGAGAGTGTATAGAAGAATTCAGTGCTATTACTTAGAATTGTTAAGTGATAAAGAAAGGAGTGTTAGCATTGTCAGTGTGTCCATGGTTGTCTTACAAACACTTATAGCACAGTCATCGACGAAATTTGGAAAGATAAGGATAAAAAGAGAGAATGTATAGAATTGAGAGTTAATATGTAGGATTGTTGAAGGATAAAGAAAGGAGTGTTAGCATTGGCAGTGTGTTCATGGATGTCACACATACTCTTACCGCACAGTCATTGACGAAATTTGGAAAGAGAGTGAATGTATAAAATTGAGAGTTACTACGTAGAATTGTTAGTTGGTGATAAAGATAGGAGTGTTAGCATTGTCAGTGTGTTCATGGTTGTCTTTCAAACACTCACAGTACAGTAATAGATTAGGTTTGGAAAGGTAATGATAAAAAGTGACCGTACTAATGAGCTGATCTTGTGGTTTGTGCCCATAGACTTATAGTTTTCTTCAATACACTCACAGGACAGTAATATATTAAGTTTGGAAAGATAAGGATGAAAAGAAACCGTACTAATCTTGTGGTGTGTCCCTTTAGACTTACAGTTTTCTTCAATATACACTTAAATTTGACTATAGTGTACAGTGCAAGTCTGTATCAGTACTATGCTCACATTTTTTACAATCTAATTAGCAGAATATAATTTTTCTTTGAAGATTTTATAAGAGAATGATGGATGCATAAATGTTTGTAGCGTAATGTAATGCCACCACCATTGTTCCATTTCATAATAAGGATATGTTAAGTTATGGGTTTACTTTTGTTAGAGTTTTTTCAAAGTCTCTTAAAACCTGACCAATTCTGCAGCGTCTCTGAATAAGATAAAGAATAGTGAGTTGTATGGCGCTTGATGATACTATAAATTAAAGTTGAAATAACAAATCAAACAAGACTATATGAAATAAAATAAAGTCGTAATCATAAAGAAAAATTTTAAAAATATTCAGAATTAAGTTTGCTGTACTTTTTTGTAGCATTAAATCAAACATTACTATAATGTCAAACACCAAAATAAGATATTAGATTAAAAAAAACGAGCAAAATACATATATAGGTAATGTTTCTGCTGTACCTGGTCAGCATTATAGGTAATATACGATCTAACACTTAGAATCAGACAGGCACACAGACAAACAAACAGACAGACAAACAGACAAACAAACAGACAGACAAACAGACAAGCAGACAGACAGACAGACAGACAGACAGACAGACAGACAAACAGAACAAATAAACAAGCAGACAGACGACAAAATCATAAAAGTCGCCAAATAATAAGGAACAGATGAGCAGATGCGTAGCGACAAACTGGCAGAACCTTGAAGACATTAATGTGGGGCGTATGTTCTCTCTCTCTCTCTCTCTCTCTCTCTCTCTCTCTCTCTCTCTCTCTCTCTCTCTCTCTCTCTCTCTCTCTCTCTCTCTCTCTCTCTCATTCATTTACACTTCAGGGAGCTGCTTAACCCTCACCGTTTCATTGTTGTACAGTGAGTAATGATCCACGCCGCAGCCAACAGACAGGTGTGTGTGTGTGTGTGTGTGTGTGTGTGTGTGTGTGTGTGTGTGTGTGTGTGTGTGTCAGTAAGGCAGTGAGCCACGTGTGGGAGACAGGTGTAGGAGTAAAATTATGTCGTCCCTTCCCACACCTGGCGTTGGTTTCTACTCAGCCTATGTCGGTCACACCTGCTAAACTTACTTCATTCACCTGTTTACCTGCTGCCCCTCACAACACTCACCATGACGACCCACCTTACGCCGCTCGCCTCGCCCGCCTCCCTTTACAGAATCTCGGTTAGATGTTGAGCAACCTTCTTCACTTACTGTGTTTTGAAGTGATTTTCCGCCCTCTTGGCTTCTGAGATGTGCTGAAATGCTACTTAAAATATCTTAAATAATGGATATAAGTGCTGGAAGTTGAGCTCAATTTTTTCACTTAACTCTGCTGTGTTTTTAAGGGGTTTTCCTGGCTCTTGGCTCCTTAAAATACCTGATAAGTGAGGGATGCGGGTGTAGAACGTTTCTTCAGCAACAGTGGGTCTTTCCATCGTTTTGTTACTGATGCGGGAACTAAATTTATTGCATTAATATCTCATGGCCTTGAAGTCAATTTCCCTTCACTCAGAGTCACACTAACTGAGGTGTGAAAAAAGTTCCCACAAGATGCACACACACACACACCCAGCGGAGGCGGTGTATGGGTGTCGTGAGAGGGGAAAAAAATATCGAGCCATTAGTATATTTTGTATCTGGTGTGTTGTGAGTGTGGCTGCGCTTCCCTGAGAGTCTAGAGAAAGGACTATTATGGCATCTAAGTGGGGGAGTTCCTCACTAAAACCACGACTTCTCTGACCTTGACAACTCCTTTCCTTCCTCCACAACTCCCTACTCACCGCCTTCGCCTGTGTCTCCACCACCACCACCACCACCACCACCACCATAGCCAAGAGTGTGTAGGTGCACCATGAAGAAAGCACCAGAACACTGTGCATGAAAAATTCATGAAGACTTAAAGAAAACATGACGGTGCCTTTGAGTGCGCAAGACTGCACTGCACGCACGCACGTAAAAAGGGCAGAAATAAAAAGCGAAAGGCCCTTGAGCCGCCGCCATGCCTCCATCTGGAACATTCTGCCTTTGTCTGTCTTTTCACCTTCCTTCGACGTAACTCCTTTTAAGAGACGAGTGAAATTGCCCACATCCAGACGCCATATTGCTGTTGCTTTTTTGGGGCGAAGGTGACTAAGTGGAGTTTCTTTTTTTGTTTTGTTTATAATAACGGAACTCGATTAGTCTTCCCCCGGACACTGGTGGTGTTACTGCTGAGGCGCGATGATTGCTCCAGTTTTTATTTGTGTTTGATATTGCATCGTCGCCCTTGGCAGGTCTCCTTTATAACTTGAAGGAAAAAAAAAAAAGTAGTCACAGCGGACCAGCCCGTATACTATTACTGTTAGCTTCGGGGACTTGACACAGCTCTCTTTTTAACTTTTATGATTTCAAATATTTCATCACTTTAGGCCCAATCATCGTAAGTCACAAAAAAGTAGACACAGCATCCTGCCATATGTGTTACTTGTTCTACTACTACTTCAGGAAATGGCTAAGATGGAACACAACTTTCTTTTAAACTCATGGTTTTAGATGTTTCATCACCATTTTTTCAACCATTGTAGCACACAAAAAGTACACACATCGGCCTGCCATATGATTTGCTAGTGTTAGCTTCAGGGAATGGCTTAGATGGAACACAACTTTCTTTAAAAACTCGTATGATTTTAAACGTTTCATCACTATTTGTCATCCAATTGTATAAAAAAAAGTAGACACAACAGCCTGCCATATGTGTTGTTGCTAGTGTCAGCTTCAGGGAATGGCTTAGGCCTTAGATGGAACACAACCTTCTTTAAAAACTCATATGATTTTAAATATTTCATCACCATTTTCCCAACCGTCGTAACACACACAAAAAAAATCACTCCGGCCTTCTGTGTATACTATTACTGTTAGCTTAGGGCGGTTAGTTTAGACTGAACACAACTTCTTTAACTTCATATGATTGCAATAATTTACCGAGCCTTCTGTGTATACTATTAGCGCTACTTATGGAGATATCTTAGATTAAACAACACCTCTTTCTTTACCTTGCATTCTTTCTGCTGCTGCAATAATCTATCTCTCTACTCCGACCATCATAACACGGAGTAAAATCACTACAGGAAGAGAGAAAGAGAACAGGGAACCAAGAAAGAAAGGAACAACAACACCGTGACGTCCAAATTGAGACCCGCCATCATTACACCAGCGTTTAGAGACACTAGGAATGACGTGAGGCGAGCGTGGCTTTACTGCACTACCGCTATCACGTCCTTCCCCATTGTGATGCTTGGAGGACTCAGAAGGAAGGACGCAACTCAGGCAGACACAGTAGGGAGTCTTGGATATAGCCTTGCAGGGGAGCGAGAGAGAGATAGGGAGAGGGAGAGTAAGAAATAGAGAGAGAGAGAGGTTAGGGAGTACATATACTAGGCCACTAGGGGGATTAAGCATTGTAGAGAGAGAGAGAGAGAGAGAGAGAGAGAGAGAGAGAGAGAGAGAGAGAGGAGAGAGAGAGAGAGATGGGCGTGGTCCTAATGCAGGATAGTGGGGGAGTGGCAGGTGGGTGGACTGTGGGTGTAGTACGTAGCTAAGGAAACCTGAACCTGTATTGTAGGTGTAACTGAAGGTGTAGGCATGTGTAGCAGTGGTGTGTGTGTGTGTGTGTGTGTGTGTAGATTAGCATGTAGGAAGTAGTATGTGTAGGCTGTAGTAAACTGTACGTGTGTGTATGTGTGTGTGTGTGTGTGTGTGTGTGTGTGTGTGTGTGTGTGTGTGTGTGTGTGTGTGTGTGTGTGTGTTTGCATATAAGATTCTGAACAGATGGAAGAAAGTATTGAATTAAGATAATGGGCGTGGTGGACTTTTGGAGCGAGCGGGCGTGGGTAGGAGGGCGTGTGGGCGAGGGCGTGTATGTGTGTGTGTGTGTGTGTGTGTGTGTGTGTGTGTGTGTGTGTGATAGAGGTAGGGAGTGTGGCGGCCGGGAATGCACATGTGACTTTATAAGGACGCGTCACGAGACTAGCCCCGCGTCACAGCTGCCTCCTTATCATCATACCATCCTCTCTCTCTCTCTCTCTCTCTCTCTCTCTCTCTCTCTCTCTCTCTCTCTCTCTCTCTCTCTCTCTCTCTCTCTCTCTCTCTCTCTCCTCCATTTCTTC
>CM035198.1:18364925-18380567 GCA_020233015.1 Callinectes sapidus | reverse complement strand
CTCTCTCTCTCTCTCTCTCTCTCTCTCTCTCTCCTCGTTTATATCTTAATTTCGTGTTTTTTGGCTACGTATTATAAATTTTCCTTTTATCAATACTTTCCTCATTAGTGTCACCAGATCGTCATATATTCCTGTTATCACTTACTTTTTTGTCTAGTGGTGCTCTTAATTCTACTGTTTTTTGTTATATTGACTTTGTTTGGATCGATTTTCCTCTCTTAGATGATAAAATATTCCTTGTTTTGTTCCGTCTTGTGTTTATTGGTTAGCTGCAATAATAAATTGTTTGGAATATATGTTTTTACTCTGTTTCATTTTACCACGTTACTTATTCATGTTTTTACCATATTCCCTGTGTTTTTGTCATATTTATTCTTTTTTACCTCATTTTTTGGGGACCTGCACTCTCAAATGGTCTTTCTTTTCTTATTTTTTTCTTTCTTCTTGGCGAATATCCATCTTGAAGGAGGAAAAAAGAGTTCCTTGTGTCATTTCTCCACATTACCCTCACAAATCACGCGTTTCACCTTCACCATTCCAGTGTTTAACTCCTCCAGACATTCACCATTCCATTTATCTTCCTGCACGCCCACCCCGTCTTCCTTCCCTTCCATTTCCGAGTCCACATAAAAAGAAAGGGATAAGGTATTGCCATCCAGCGGGCGCCGAGACATTCTGACCTCGTTACATGACAATGATAAACTCCCTTTGCCGCAGGAGACCACACGTGCCCCCCAGGAAAGGCTAAGATGGGCTCTGCTTGGGACGAAAGATTGGCAGGGCAAGGCAGGGCAGGGTAAGGCAAGGGAAGGAAAGACAGGGTAAGGTAAGGTAAAGGTAGATGTTAGCTGCTGGGGTGGGATGCAGGGGTAGAGATAAGGCAGTGAGTGGTACAGGTGTGTAGAGACAGATGTGGATAGGAAGGGCTGCTGCTTAATGAGTTGGGGAGATGTGAATGGCAGAAAGATTAATTGTAAGGTTGTGTATGTGTAGGGTGATGTGGTTGAGATGGAGAGAGAGAGAGAGAGAGAGAGAGAGAGAGAGAGAGAGAGAGAGAGAGAGAGAGAGAGAGAGAGAGAGAGAGAGAGAGAGAGAGATCTGACCTAATGACCTGGTGTGTGTGTGTGTGTGTGTGTGTGTGTGTGTGTGTGTGTGTGTGTGTGTGTAGAGCTGTGTATCTATGTGTATGCTCGTATGTATGTGCGTGGCCCGACCGACATCTAACACTCCGCACGGTCGGCCTGGCATAAACATTCTGAAGCAAACTTTACTTAACCTTCCTTTCGCCGCCGCCGCCGCCGCTGACGTCCCCGCTAAAGTAGATTAAGAGGAGGGGGCAGTAGTCTTACAAACAGCGCCATCAAGACCCACAAGTACACATAACTGAGTCCAAAAGGGTTTTTACGGGGCTATCAGTTTCTGTTTATTTATTTTCCTCGAGTAGTTTATGCTCTGGCGTGTGAAAGTGTGTTCTTCGAGCGTGCCACGACCCGCGCTGAGAGGTAAACATCTCGGCCTTGGAAAACACTGATGGAAAAAACATCAAGAGCTTGAGGCCTAGTGTGGGGATATATTTGGTTGCGTCCGCTGGTGGTGAGTGCCTCCAGGGGCTCACTTTGGCCATTAGTAGTGCGCGGTGTGGTGGTGCGTCTGGATAATGTATCGTGGTATTAATTAAGGGGTGTTTACACTGCCATCGGTGCTTATCTGCAATTATTAATAAGGCCGATTTAATTTTCATCTTGAGATACAAACACCTCGACATAACAGAGGAATATTATTATTTTTAGTATTGTTATGATTATGGATATACTTATCAAGGAAAATTTACATTATTATTAAGAATTGATATGATAAAACTATACATGCACGGTAAGGCCACTTGGAATATGGTAATAAAAGTGATAAGTTATTTATACGATGAAGAAACAAGAAAACTATGATCATAATTAGGAATATTTGTGATAACACATCACCCAAACAAAGGAGACACTGAGACTTAACTCGTGTTTTGTGCGATTAAGTTATTTTACTTCTCCACACTTTTTGCTCCCTTGTTTTTTTTTATCGGTGTAACATTTACTCTCACTCAGTTGACAATTAATTCGTGCACAAAACACAACACGTTAAGGCAAAACTGCTGACAAACTGATAGCTCAAGATTGAAGTGTATGTTTAATGATCACTTACCACGGCGAAAGTAAAAGCATATTGATGGCGTATGCTCATATTTAGCGATTCTCTATGTAACAGAGAGAGAGAGAGAGAGAGAGAGAGAGAGAGAGAGAGAGAGAGAGAGAGAGAGAGTCAATGTTATGTTTATCAGAGTGAGAGACGGCGCTTTCTTCTGGGCTGAGTCGGTGTGTGGGTGGCGGTGGCAGCTAAAATTCCTTGCCTTTTGGCGGCAGAGACACGAGAGAGAGAGAGAGAGAGAGAGAGAGAGAGAGAGCTCATTGTGTCTAACCTCTCTTCACTCTCTGCTCTCTGCTGGCGGGACAGTGAGAAGAGAAAGAGAGAGGGAGAGAGAAAGAGAAGAACCTGCTGTATCGCTGAAGGAGTTATTGGCAGGCCTGCTGGGGGTCAGTGTGGGCCTAACTGGTGTGTGTGTGTGTGTGTGTGTGTGTGTGTGTGTGTGTGTATGTGTGTGTGTGCTGAATGGAATCAGACTGCGAGAAGCTATACGTCATTATGATCCTGCTGTTACCGTATCTTCGTCTGGGTTGAGGAAGCGTTGGTGGAGGTGCAGGAAGATTGTGTTGCAGAGGGTAACGCTCAGGTAGTTTGTCGAGAGCAATGGTACTACAGGTTGTTGCCGCAGGTGTGCCTTGCTGGGTGTGGCGAGGCCTGTGTTGTGGTGGACCTCTTTAAGGGAGCAGCAGCCACGGAGAAGCTTGCTGGGTGGCTGCGTTAGGCTTAGTATGGCTTTGAGGCAGCGCTCTCCTAACTAACCATCTCACTGCCTTCCCTTCTTCTTCTATCCATCTCTCCCTCTTTCTACTTCCCTCCCTCCCTCCGTTCCTCCCTCCCTGTGTCTCACCCCGCGCGCCTCCTCAAGTGGCAGCTAATCTAGAAAGCTAATAATCTTCATCCCCACAACAGTTTGTCTGTGTGATCATCATAAAGCCAATCTGGGTATGTTACACTTTTATGATGCGTGTTTGTTTTTGTTTTCTTGTCACACTTTCCTCCTCATCGGGCTATCACTATGTTGGGCATTGTGTGCATCAAAGAACATGCGATTGATGGTTGTATTAGTGGCGGCGGCGGCGGCGGCGGTGGTGGTGGTGGTGGTGGTGGTGGTGGTGGTGGCATGACCTCGCCGTGCTCTGCAGTAAAGAAGGAGGAGGGGGGAGGGAGGGCCACCACCAGAGGATGGCACCCCGCGGCAGCGCCTCGAGACGGTCGTGCGGAGGCGGCGTGCACCGGGCGGCGGCTGTCACGGGTGGTGAGGGAACCAGGCCGCTGTGGGGCGAGCGTGGCCTGATGACTTCAGTACAGCAGCTCTCTCGTAGTAAACACAGTGAAGTATTTTGTCATTATTATGTATAGGTTTTCCACTCCACTCGCAATTATTTTCCTTATTTAGATGCCGAAATTCTATCTTGATATTTTCAGTACATGAGGCAGGCAGACTGGCAGACATGGCGCGCCCAGTAATAAAGATAAGAATGCACAAGAGTATAAGGAAGTTGGCAGGAGCTGGTTGTGTTACACGAGGCTCCTCACGTGTCTTGTTCATAAATGCCACGCCACGCCATCCATCATCTCTGTTCATCCACTTCATCCAGGCTTTCATTTAGGCATCCTCTTGTGCTTACACTGAGCATTAATGTATGATTCTGTTTGTTAGCCAGTTATTGCCTTCTCTTCTTTCTTTTCTTTCTATTATATATTTTCTTGATGTAGTCAGGCCACCGGCAGCAAAACAATAATGGAATAAAAGAAAAGCCTAGTGAATCGCGCTGTTTATGAGCCAATTCCTGCCTTCTCTTCTGCCCCATTTGTAACCCCCCCCTCTCTCTCTCTCTCTCTCTCTCTCTCTCTCTCTCTCTCTCTCTCTCTCTCTCTCTCTCTCTCTCTTTAATCTAATTTCCCACAATTTAAACACATCGCCCTGTGTCGTAACCTGGTCATTTACAACACTAGCCTTGTTTATATAACTTATGCCACACACAGACACACACACACACACACACACACACACACACACACACACACACACACACACACACACACACACACACACATTTACAATTTTAAAGTCCTCCGTTTGGTTTTACCGCGCGACCCGCCTTAATAGCGAATGCAAATTAAGTTTCTTTTTCTTTTTTTTCCCTCCTCATGAAAGAATATTTTGTGTTCATGTGAGTTGTAAAAATGTCTGGTTCCCGGTCAGCCTAAATTATTTGCTCTTGTTTTTATTAGTTGTGTTGTTATTGTTGTTTTTTATCGTTTGTTATTATCTTTACTGTTTCTACGTTGTTGTTGTTGTTGTTGTTGTTGTTGTTGTTGTTGTTGTTGTTATTATTATTATTATTATTATTATTATTATTATTATTATTATTATTATTATTATTATTATTATTATATCATTTTCATCATCATCATCATTATCATTGGCTTAATGATTAATGAGTGCTGTTCAGTGGCGCCATAGTGCGTTGCCAGCCTTGGGTGGGGCCGGTGAGTCAGGACGCCAGGCATTGCTACACGCACCTGGAGGCCGCGGCGTCCTCAGGCGTGCTGCTGCTGCTGCCGCTGGCTTGGCGCAAGACGCCTGACATCACACGCCTGCGCCGGGGCGGCCTCGTGGCAGCTCGCCCGTGTGTGCTTGGTGATTCCGGACACTGAGTAATGGAGGAGGAATTCCAGTAATATCGACTCATGATAAAGTCTGTGAGTTGCAGGTCATGCGTCACAGCACACAGCTCATCTTACTTCTGTGTCTGCTCTCTTGTATCCTCTGAAGCACTGGCGTGCCGACGTCATGTCTCTCCCATCAATATTCTGCACCCAGGCCATCCAGATATCTCCCTCTTAATCTTCCTGTTCTCTTCCTCCTACTATTCCGTCAGTTATCCCGGTGAGAACAAGGTTTTCAGTTCCTTCTCTTTGTACAAGACTCCGTAATTACAGCAGGAACATACATGAAAGACCCATCTTCCCATAAAGGACAAGAGATTATTTCACGATGTATTACGATTCTTAATATTCCTCATGGCAGTAGTACATCTATTATGTATGTTTGTGTTAAAAACTGCATAAGAAGTTAATTCGATCATATTGTTTGGTCATTATGAATAATATTAAGAAGTGGCAATAAGTTAGTGACGGTTCGGTTGCAAAAATATGGATTCCAAGTGTTCTAGTATTTGAGAGCATTAAAATGTTTGTACGGATCTGAAATCTTAACATTAAAAGGGGGTATACAGTTTATAGGCTTTCCTAAGGCACTTTTGAAGAAATTTTACAAGCACTACCATTTCAATACTTATTTACACATTTGTATTATAATTATAGCACATAACAGCATTTTGTAACTGAAGCCTAAAAGAAGACTTTCTCTCAAAGCACCACTTCATTTCTTGGCTCTGGCCTGCAGCAAGTATCAAAACGCCGGGAACATTCCTGACCCTGCAGCCACGTGCCTCCCGCCCCGCACCATTGCCTTATGGAGGGGCAGCCCGCCGCCTCATAATTGACTCCGGCTTATCCATCTCACCTTCTTAGGTAGAAATATCCAGGGCAAGCATAAAGAACCTCGAACCTTCCCTTCCCCTTCTGTATATCCTCCCTTCCCTTCTCTTCTCATCTCTCTCTCTTCCCTCCCGCGCAGTCTGTGGTTAGTTGAAGTGAGATGAAGAAGGAAGCGTTCATAAGAATCAGAATCAGCGGCCGTCCCTCAGCATATCAGACGTCTGGTTAACATGATTTATTCCCTGCGCATGCCACCACCTGCTCCTCTCCTGCCCTGACCTGCCCTGACCCGACCTGGCTTGTGTTGACCTTTGATCTGATCTGAATCGACAGGCGCTATCTCACTTGTTGGGCAAGACCTGGCATCTGCTGTGCTTGATTCGGTGTGAAGCTTTTATCTCTCTCTCTCTCTCTCTCTCTCTCTCTCTCTCTCTCTCTCTCTCTCTCTCTCTCTCTCTCTCTCTCTCTCTCTCTCTCTCTCTCTCTGACTGAAGCTGAACTGATGAAAGCTGATCAAAAACACTCCTATGCCAACACACAGGCAATTTAAGTTACAGGAGAAGGAAGAGGTGGAAAGTACTCAATGTTACATAGCAATAACAAATACCAGTAGCCTTGTTTGCTTGAAAATTTAACTCCGGTAAGGAAAACAAAGAAGGAAGAGGAGGAGGAGGAGAGTCTGAGAAATGCTAGTGAGGAAAAACAGGGGAGGGTCGTTAGCTGTATAGAGGGAAGGATGATGAAAAGTACAAGCAACAAGATACCCTACACGGCGAGAAGATGGGGGTAGCAGGACCGAGTGAGGTGATGTGAGGAGGAGGAGGAGGAGGAGAAGGAGGAGAGGAATGATGACGAGGAAGATAGACAGGGCAAGCAGACGTGAACATCAAGGAACGGATGAAGATGGAGTGAGGCGATGTGTTGAGGTGGAGGCGCATCATAAAAAAATAAAGAAAAGGAGTCCAAAAATAAGCGTGAGAGATGAGTAACAAGAAAAGACAGTAAGTGAGTGAGTGAGTGAGGGAGGGAGGCAGAGTGGGTGAGAGGCGAGTCGAGGCGCTGAGTGGGACATAACTCACACTCCTTAGACTCATACCTCATCCCAGGGCGCGACGGGAGGCTGCAAAAACTCGAGCCTCATCAGGACGCCCCAGGGAGGAATAGAAATGGAGAGAAATGAAGGTGATCCTAAAAAATATGAAAAAAATGAAGAAAAAAATATATAACACCACTATTTTAACTCTCTTCACGAGGTATTCACAGTGAAGATTATTCCTTATGCACAAAGATATGTAGGAATAGATTTGTTTAGTTTGTTAAAATGGAGGATGGGTGGTGATCTAATAGAAGTGTTCATAAAATCTTGAGTTCATTAAATCGATGACATCACTGGTGGATGTTATTGTATCTCAGATCGGTCAAAGATTACAGGAAGAAATTATTATGTCGAGGTAGAAGATTCTCGTCTTTCGAAGTGAATCAATTTTTCTTTAGTCTCTTCATTGGTGTTGGTAATCCTCTGCCCTCCAACGCTTTTGGTATCACTGTAATTTAGGTTCCAAAATTAATTACATCATTACTTGAACTAATTTGCATGGAAGACTTGCGATATCTGTTATGAAATGCTGGATTTTCTTTTATTCTTTGTTATTTTGTGAGAGGCCTGCACTCCTTACTTTGCTTGTATAAAATCCTTTATTTCGTGTTGTCCGTTTAAAACTTATTTAAGTTTTATGAAAAATAAATCTATTAAAGTTTTCTCTGTTGCGGCAATACGAGTAGTATCTTCGTGTCTTGTCAGCGAATTGTGGGGAGAGTAGGGTGTGGTGAGCAGTCTTAGCTGTAGTATCTATCCTCTGTGTATTACCTCTGATTGGATTGTCTATTACTCTATCACTATCACTTGTTCTTCATATGTGTTCCTTTGTGGAAAGGTGAAGTGGTTGGGTAGGAGGTGTTCGTCAGCCACGCCGGTGCGGAGTGACGGCAAGGTGGGGGTCTGATATCGAATCCTCGGGAGGTGGCAGGGTATTCTTACATCTTCCAGACCTGAGCCTTTATCCCTTTGTGGAAAGAAAAAAATGTAGCCAGCCGTCTCATATTCCACCCGCCTAGTGGCAGTGCGGCGATCCTTTGCGAGAATATACTAGCAGACACATCGGCCTGGCATGCGGAGAGACGAAAATATAAACCTGCACCAGAGAATGTCACCTTTCCCTTCATTCAGACTCTGCAGTAATCAGGACATGGACTGGTGCGCGTCTAATCCTACACTGTGCAAGGCAACCTCCACCACTACTCACCTTCAGCCTCGCCAGGTGCAGAATGACTCAAGGTTTGGCAGCAGTTGAACCAATATTAAAATGCTTCAAGTTTTGCCTTCATTCATTCCGCCATTGTAGCTCGGGTCGGTATAAACGTAAACTGTGAACTATAATGCCAAAGTCTGCCGAGAAATAAGGCGTGAATTCCGCAGCAGGTCTTAAGGAGGAAAGTCCTGACAGTTATCGGCACTTTAACTGACAGCTGAGTTACTGGGAGGACTGTTACAGACAGACACGTGGGGGCTGCTGCAGTCCATTGGTGGCCCCTCGCCCTGCGCTGGTGACGGCGGCCGAGGCTGGGTAAGGTTAAGCCACCAGTTGTTTAGACATTTAACCTAATCATGGCGGGCGCTGGTCCTGCCTTCCACTCCCTTCCACTGGCGAGCCTTGGCCCCTCCACCACGCCTCCCCTTCCTTCCCTGTCCTGCCCTACCCTGCATTCCTCGTCTGCAGGTCGCTCTACATGCCTACTGCTTCACACACACACACACACACACACACACACACACACACACACACACACACACACACACACACACACACCACATGATCTGTTGGTAATGAATCTCCAAGACACACTGACATTCGAAAATTGCATGTTCTTGATTATAAAAGCATGTACAAAAGCCACAGTTTCCATATACGAAAATCAACACGCGGGGGGCGGAGGGGGGGGGGGGTGCGGAGGAGACAACACGAGACAAACGCGGCCATCACCTCGTCAACAAACAGACACAAGATAGAAAACGTGTGTACCATGATTGAAAACTGGATCAGATCTCTTTTACCAGCCACTGATTCCCTTGACCCTGGGCTGCGGGGAGGCGCCGGGCTGAAGAGGGGGAGGAAAAGAGAAGGGGGGGCATGGTAGAGGCGGTCGTGGTGGTGGTGGTAGTGGTGGTGGTGGTAGGGGGGTGAGGGAAGGCTGTCATGCATCATGTTGTGGTGCTTCTGACGGCGTGTTTGCACCTCTTCCTCTCCTCCGCGGCGCCACTCAGGGCAGAGATGCTGATGAGTGGCAGCCTCGACTTGCTTGCGTGGCGGCGGCGGTGGTGGTGATGGTGAGCGTGGTGGTGGGGTTGTTATTTTTGTTGTTACTGTTGGTGTTGGTTGTGATGGTGGTAGTGGTGGTGAATAAGAGGAGTTTATTTGATTGATTGAAGTTTATTGTGTGGAGGTGACGATAGTGGTGGTGGTGGTGGTGGTGGTGGTGATGCGTGTTCAGAGGGATGGGAAAGGCAGGGAGGGTATGGTGGTGGTGGTGGTGGAGGTAGTAGTGGTGTTGAATGCTCTTTTGTGCTTTTTCAAATTTTTCTTTTGGTTATAGAAAATGAACTGGGAATTTTGGTTGTGAATTTCAGTGGGTAAAAAACAACTAGTAGTTAGTAGTAGTAGTAGTAGTAGTAGTAGTAGTAGTAGTAGTAGTAGTAGTAGTCGAAGTAGTAGTAGTAGTCGAAGTAGTAGTAGATAGAAAGTGGAAGAAGTAATGATATTAACAATGGTAACAACAGCAACAACAACTGCAACTATTACCACTACTACTACTACTACTACTACTACTACTACTACTACTACTACTACTACTACTACTACTACTACTACTACTAGTACTACTGCTACACTATTAGCTAATGTTGGTACTCAGTTGGTGTAAGAGAGCCGGTAGATAAGTGAGTAGGAGTGATAATGGTGATGTCAGCGGTGGTGGTGATAGTGATGGTGGCAGTAATGATGGTGATGAGTGATGGTGGAGGTAGATCTGCTGTGTTGGCGATACTGACTATGAAAGGTGCTAGTAATGGTGAAAGAGGTGTTAATGGTGATGGTGGTGGTGGTAGTAGTAGTAGTAGTAGTAGTAGTAGTAGTAGTAGTAGTTGCTGCTGCTGCTGTTATTTTGGCATACATAGGTAGTAGATTACATACTTGTGGCAGTAGAAATAAAAACAGTAGCACTTTAGTCGTAGTTGTAGGTACAGGTGATCCAGTAGTAGTAGTAGTAGTAGTAGTAGTAGTAGTAGTAGTAGTAGTAGTAGTAGTAGTAGTAGTCGTAGCAGTAGTAGCAGGAGCAGCAACATTACCAGCATAGATAGTAGCAGTTCTAATGGACATCATTAATAAGGCATAGATGTGTAGTTGTTACTGTTGTTGCATCAATAATAATTCTAGTGACAGTGGTGGTAGTAGCGGTGATAGTAATAGTGGCAGCAGCAGCAGCAGCAGCAGCAGCAGCAGCAGCAGCAGCAGCAGCAGCAGCAGCAGCAGCAGCAGCAGCAGTTGTTGTGGAGTGAGTGAGTGAGTGGCGTGGACTTTCTCTCCGTGTTTGGGTGTGGCGCTGCGACCGTCACCTGAACGAGAGCTGTTGTCTTGTGTGACCGACCCTGCCTCTCCCCTCCAGCCCCGCCTACCTCCTGGCCCTAAATGTCCCCTCCATGCCTTAATTCCCTCCTCTCTTCCCCTCCCCACGCCCTCTTTCGTGCCAGCGCCGAGGCTCACACACCTGCTTGAGCCTCACTGCACCATCCCTCGCTAAGTCATCAGTGCAGACTCTTACTTACCGCAGAGACTCCAACGCTCACAAACTGTCTCTGGTATTGCTTGCGAGGCTCCGGGTGATGCGAGGCGGTTCTCATGGGCAGAGTGGGCGTGGATGCCTGGCAGGATGGTTGAGGGTCCTGACGATGGACATGGTTTTGCTTATCCCCATTTCTCAGGCCAGCGGGCGCCCTTCCTTCCTCAGGCACTCACTATTCACCATCTCACTCACCGCTCACTTCACTCCGGGACGTGGTGGCTTGCTCTGCACATTAGGAGTCAGCACCATCAATCTTGCGGCATTGTGACTCACCTGATTCACTGCGGTGATGGATAGTGAGGCGTCCTGCGCACCAACTGTTCTCCTTTGGGTTCGGTGTAAATTATGGTGAATGCTATTTTTCACTGTTGAAGCATTTATTTATTTGTTTTTTTTCCTGGGCATAATGTGTAGGATTTAGACTGTTTCTTTTTATTTTGATCGCATAACACACTGTTCACTAATGACGTAATATATGGAATAGTTTGCCTTAGTATTGATGCGGTCAGTTTTCACAGTTGTTTCTTATAGGTATTTTATTCTTTTGAAGGATGTTGTATAGAATTTAGATCGTCTCACATAGTGCTGGTAACAACTGATATTGTACACAGTATGCTATTTATAAAGTACTTTGCGTATGTTCTAGTTTACGTCATGTCTTGAAAAAAAAAAGATGTTCAGACACGTGGATTTTCTTCATAATGTTTAGAGTATAGATTACCCTTCCCCTTTACTACTTACTAATAACAACAATTATTACATTTTCGGACATTATTTACGTAACATTCATGCACAAATTCTTGAAAGTTACACCACATCCCTGGAAACAATGAAGAATTTCAGTTCAATAGTAGGCTTTTCATTCATTTATTTATTCTTGTTGCCCTTGGCCAGCTTCTCCTCCTCTTACATGAAAACATACACCATAAACCCCCATCCATACCATAACACCATATTCTCTCGACATAAATCCTTAGTGTCTTATTCGAGCAAGTGAAGAAGTGAATCATTGAACATTATCACACCTTGTCTTTTGGTGCATGTGAGGAGGAGAGTGACAGAACAAGTTAGGAGGGAGGGGAGGGAGGAAGGAGTGTGACGCGTAAGGCAAGGAGAGGGTTAGGGGCATGCGTGTGTGGGCTGCGAGACTGTATATGCAGTTGAGTTCGTAGGGCGAGAGTGAGAGTGACAGATCAAGTGTCGAGAGAATTAAGAGCAGGAGGGGTGAAGATAGTAACTGTAGAGAGAGAAAGAAGGAAGGAAGGAAGGAAGGAAGGAAGACAGGCCAGCGCGCTCAACAAGATGATGTACACTTCTATGAGATAAAAAGAACACTTGCTTATATATAAAAAGAAAGTCTGTGCTATTGAAGAAGCCATTAGAAAAAGAAAGGAATGCATACTAGATGATGTATAATAGAGAAGTGGAGAAGAAAAATATGTAATGGAGAGTTGAAGGAAGAAAAATTATAATGTAAGAGAGAAAACAAAAGCTGAAACTGCAAACATGAATGCTGATGATATAGAAAAAATGGAGAATAGAAAATATGGCAGAAGATGAAAAGAGAAGAAGGAGAATTACGACATTTAGAAGAACAGAGCATTGAGAGAGAGAGAGAGAGAGAGAGAGAGAGAGAGAGAGAGAGAGAGAGAGAGAGAGAGAGAGAGAGAGAGACGAGAGAGAGAGAGAGAGAGAGAGAGAGAGAGAGAGAGAGAGAGAGAGAGAGAGAGAGATAAGAGAGTACAACAAAAAACAATAGAGGGATAGTGTAAATAGAACAGATGAAGGACAATAATTTAAGAGGTTTAGTTGAATAAAACACACACGAAGCAGAGGAACAGAACGCTGGGTAAGGTAAAGGAGCAGGGAGGTACAAGAGTTGATGGTTGGTGATAGGCACGTGAGAGGTGGAAGAGAAGGGATGGAAGATACTAGGACAGTGGACTTGTTTTGAAGGATGAAGGGAAAGAAGAAGAAAAAAAGAAGAAGAGGAGAAGAGGAGGAGGAGATGGCGTCAACAAGGCTTTCTTTTTACTCTTATTTCTAAATTCTAAAGGTTGATAATTATAATGAACTTGCAATTTTGGCTTAGTTAACCACCACCATCACCACTGTTACCACCACCACCATCACCACTAAACACGTAACACCCCACAAGAACAGTGATGGTGGTAATAATGATAGCACCCCTACAAGTGCCTGGATGAAAGGTGCAGTCAATTCCCCCTTGAGAGCTCTCCTAATTGAGCTCAGAGCAAACACAACGTCATAAACACAACGATGGTGATGATAATGCCTGACGCCTCTCATACACACGTCTATGCCAACTGGTGACGAAATTTACCACCAACGCTTCTGGGCTCGTGTTAACAATTTTTTTTAGATATTCAGCTTTTTCTTCAACTAATTTCAAGTCTTAAAATCCATATTAACCTCCTGAAATTTATGTTGTACTTCAGCCATTATCTCATCAGCGGCTATAGTACACGACCGATTTTAAGACTAGAATATCGTCTAAGGAAAAGTTACATACTCGGGAATCTTTGTTAGTATGTGTCCTTGCCTTACTTTCACTATTTACTCAACGCTATAACTGAAGTAACCCGGGTTTCTTAGGATGTTTTTACAATACTAGTGGTAGATCAATAACACCTCTACATTATACACATGGAAAATGCTTTGGAAAACTGGCTGGTCATCTCTGTGGTCTTTGAAAACAGTCGTAGTGAAAGAGCAAAGTGATTCTGATTACGAGACTATGTTGCAGCACAGGAAACTATAGAAACTTGCCTCGAAACAGCAATGCCAGTCCAGTTGAAGGCTTGAGCCAAAATGTTATGCGTACAAGATCATTTGAAAATAAACAGGTGTTGATTGTCGTAATAAGATATCGATTATAAATTGTGCAAGCTGAGATTTAAGATGTGTTAGCCGATTTAAACTATATTGGAAGCAACTCTAAGAGGAATTAGAGAGAGAAAAAAAGAGGTATTATAAGAGCGGTACTTATAATTTATACCTTTGAAATAAAAAAAAAGGAAGGTAAAATCGGATAGGCCACTGGAAACTGCCCTGAAAGCAAAAACAACCACAACAATTACAACAACAACAACAGACACAAAAAGAACCAAGACAAAAGAAAATAAAAAAAACATTTGCACAATAATCCCAAACAAACAAGCACTAACTGTCTTCATAAATGCATCACGCAAGACACGCAGGCAGAGAAACTAATTAAGATACATTGTCCATGGAAATTGCATTGAATAAAGCAACCCAGTGCAGAAACTGTGTCATAGAAACCAGAACCAAGAAGCGGACACCAGATCATTCTAAAACAAGCGAGTATTGATGACGGTGATAAATGCCCCTTGTAAAAACACTCGTAGAAAGGAAGTGATGAAAACGAACGAGTGGTAGCGGGAGAAGATAATGCTGATGTGCTCTGGGCCTGCAGTGGCGAGGCAGGTTCTATGGAGCCTTGACACATGACAAGGACAAAGGAGAGGAACCAGTTTTGAGTCACATGTGAAGAAAAAGAAGAAAGAAAGAAAGGAGAACTGGTCTGAGGAAGCATGATTCGAGAGAGAGAGAGAGAGAGAGAGAGAGAGAGAGAGAGAGAGAGAGAGAGAGGAGAGAGAGAGAGAGAGAGAGAGAGAGAGAGAGAGAGAATATGTGTGTGTGTGTGTGTGTGTGTGTGTGTGTGTGTGTGTGTTACCAACCCTTCAATCATCACATTCAAAAACCCAAACAAACATTAAGAGATTCAACCCTACAAAGACAACTTAAGCTGACCTAAGCTGGCGCTACTTAATTCCCTTAAGTAATGGGGCGAGGAAGTGTCTTTTTTGTCAGAGTGGAAGGATTTAGTGTGGTACAAACAAGGCAGTAAGTACTCTTGCATCAGAGGGAGCGCGCCTTTGTGCGACGGCACCTCTGTTCTGAATCACTCTTGTTACTCTCATTCACCTGCAAGAGAGAGAGAGAGAGAGAGAGAGAGAGAGAGAGAGAGAGAGAGAGAGAGAGAGAGAGAGAGAGAGAGAGAGAAAGGGAAAGGGTACGAAATTACCTCAAATATGTGGACAACGGAAGCGAAGGAATCCATATGAAAAACAGCGGGAAAGGATGAAAAGTTTAGCGAATGGAGACATCGAAGAGAGAGAGACATTGACGCCACAATAACGAAATAACGCACAAAGAGACAGATAATTAATACTAAAACCGCTTTGGTCTCTTGACAATAGTATTCTAACCGCTTCAGTACTGGGACACATTTTTACCACGAGTTTTGGATGTAATTAGACGGTTTTATTGACATTAGGAGGAGTCTATGGAGGTCAAAAAGGAAGAATGAAAATATAAGAAGAAAAATGAAGAAATGGCCAGAGAGAGAGAGAGAGAGAGAGAGAGAGAGAGAGAGAGAGAGAGAGTCTGTACTATCTTAATCACCACATAAATTTCTGGAGGTGTATAAAATCAACAAATGATAAGCAGAAAAAATATGAAAATGTGTCATTGTATTGAAGGGGTTAAGCAGTCAATCAGTCAGTCGGTCAGTCAGTCAGTCAGTCAGTAAGCAAGTATTAGCCGTGTTATGATCTTGCCAGTCAGTTTGTCCGTCAGTCAAGATCTATATAGCGCAACAAGATGAATATTGTCTAATTGTATGTATTTCTTTTGAGGGAAGGTCCGTCTGGGTGCCGTACAGATGTTTATATTATTTCATCGTCTATATATTCTATTGCTTCACGTATAAATGCTATTATTTTGTATACTTAGTGACTTGCAGTACAAACATACATATATATACATACGTACCTACACGCATACATTTTGCAGTAAGAGCTTATGTGTGGGTTTTTTTTCCCTTTCTAATTATATCTCTTTCGTATCCTCCTCCTCCTCCTCCTCCTCCTCCTCCTCCTCCTCCTCCTCCTCCTCCTCTCCTCCTCGTATATCTTATCTGTTGTCATAATTTCGCGGGAGGTTCTCTCTCTCTCTCTCTCTCTCTCTCTCTCTCTCTCTCTCTCTCTCTCTCTCTCTCTCTCT
>CM035198.1:18352945-18364905 GCA_020233015.1 Callinectes sapidus | reverse complement strand
AGAGAGAGAGAGAGAGAGAGAGAGAGAGAGGATAGGGAAGAGTTACTAAGCAGATAGACAAAGACAGGTATTGTGTGTGTGTGTTCGTGTGTGTGTGTGTGCAAGTGATACAATACTAAATCAAACACTCGTAGCAAGCATCAACAACCTGTCGTAGTGAACTTAAACATCCATCCATCCTCACGTTTTTATATTCATCCATCCATCCCATCACATAATTTATCCACCTATCCATCTACTCTCTTCTATCCACACTTTTATCTCTATATTAATTCTTCTTTATTTCTATATCCATTTACCAGAAGCATGAGAGAGAGAGAGAGAGAGAGAGAGAGAGAGAGAGAGAGAGAGAGAGAGAGAGAGAGAGAGAGAGAGAGAGAGCCCAAATGGAGTTCTTGGACACAGTTAAGGTTTGGGCGTTGGATATGGGAACGGTGTGTGTGTGTGTGTGTGGGGGAGAGAGAGAGAGAGAGAGAGAGAGAGAGAGAGAGAGAGAGAGAGAGAGAGAGAGAGAGAGAGAGAGAGAGAGAGAGAGAGAGAGAGAGAGAGAGAGAGAGAAACTTCAAAGCGAAGTGATGCATGTTTGTTAACTATCTAGAGTGAGGGAGGAGGCTGCAATAGAGAGGGGGAGAGAAGGGGGAGCTCGTGGGCAAGGCAAGTAAGGAGAGGGAAAGGGAAAGGAAAAGGGTCTACAGAAAAGGTAACTGTAGAAAATTAGCAGGAAAATGGAGGAGGAGGAGGAGGAGGAGTTTAGAAATAATGGAAAGAGATTGAAATAGAAGATGAAAGTAGTGGTGGTGGTGGTGTTAGTAATAATTGTGATATCAGGAACAAGAACAACACTAGAGTAAGTAGTAGTAGTAGTAGTAGTAGTAGTGGTAGTGGTGGTGGTGGTGGTGGTGATAATAGTAGCAGCAGTAGTAACAACAACAACGACAACAACAACAACACAAACAAAAACCATTGAATTAACTAACATATATTTCACACCCGTATCACCACCATCACCACCACCACCACCAACACAAACAACAACAACAACAACACAAACAACAACAACAACAACAACAACACAAACAACAACAACAACAACCTCCCTCACCTCACAACCTAACAACCCTCTTCTTTTCACAGGTGAGGTAGCAACACGAGGCGAGAGAGGCTGACGCGGTGACTTGGCGGATGCTGGTTAAGGTAATTCCTCTCCCTTCACCTCCCAGACCTGCCTCAACAACCCGGTGGTGTGTAGTTAAGTAACCACAGGGCTGGGTGGTGGCGGCGGGCGGCGGGCGGCTCTGGGTGTCTGTCCCTCTCCCAGCCAAGGCACGCCCGTGTGAGTCAGTCTGAGGGTTCTTTTGGGTTCTGATATTACTGGGGATGGGTAGTGGTGGTGGTGGTGGTAGTGTTAATGGTGCTATAAAGATTGTTTTTTAGTACTTTAGTTTTTCTTTCTCGAGTTCATTTATTTATTCATTTATTTATTTATCTTTTATGTTCTTGCTGCTCTAGATTGCTTTGTTTTTATAGTGTATATTGTGTTTCATTTTCTTTCTTTATGATATGTTTATTTATTCATTAGTGTATAAAATACTGGTGGTGGTGGTGGGGGTGCTACAACAACAACAACAACAACAACAACAACAACTACTACTACTACTACTACTACTACTACTACTACTACTACTACTACTACTACTACTACTACTACTACTACCACCACCACCACCACCACCACCACCACCACCACCACCACCACCACCACCACCACCACCACCACAACCTTCACCTTCACTACCTTATACAATTTCTACCACAGTATCTCTTGCTCGGTAAATTGACGTGCTCCCTGGTACTGTGTTATGCAGGCGGCCCAGTGCAGCACGTGGGTCATTTGGTAAGTGCACGCCACACAGGGCATGGCACGTATTTATGAAGCCGTGTGTTAGGGGCGGCACGAGGACCACAAAGCCATGAGGTCGACCCCGCGCACCTGACCAGCGTGTGTATTGGGCTGGATGAGTGGTGATGGTGGTGGTGATGGTGGTGATGGTGTTGTTGGTGGTGGTGATGGTGTTGTTGGTGGTGTTGGTGGGTGATCTCTTTTTTTCTTCTTTTTTTCTTTTTCTTCATTTTCGTTATCATCATCGTCATCATTATTATCTTTATTATCATTGTCATCATATTTTCTTCTTCTTTTTCTATTCTCCTTTTTCCTCCTTTTGATATTGTTGTAGTTGTTGTCGTTGTTGTTATTGTTGCTATCATTGTTATCATTATTGTTACGTAATATTTCGCAAGCATGAGGATAGAGGATGAGGAGAATAGGTGGAATTAGGCATAGGGACTGCCGCGAATAGGTCTAGCTTTCCTCATTTTCCTATGTTATTATTTTTTAGATCACGAAACACTCACCCAAACATCATCATGACCTCAATAAACACTAAGCTCAAATCACCATGTTTACAAACCTTCTCTATTTACTCAATGCATCTGTTTAATTACACATCTGACCGTCAGCAACCCCCTGTCCCCCCTCTCCAGTGTCACCAATCATCAATGTGTGCCATCCAGTGTCGCTGACTTCCCACTATCAGGTGCCAGATAACGGAGGGCCGCCCTGTGATGGTGGTGGTGATGTTAGGAGATAAGGAAACAAATGTAACATATTCGCTATAGTGGCTGGAGTCGATAAGAGAAGAATAGCGGATGGTCGTGTTTGCCTTTGGTGAGCAGTGGCCAGTCGACCTTACGCAGCGAATAATGGGTTAATAAATGAGGTGATATTAAGGGACAGGGGCAAGAGGAAGGGAGGGAGGGAGAGTGTAAGTGCACTAGAGCTATCTCATTCCCCACAGTAGCTGGCGGGTTGCTGTGCGGTGAACAGAAGCGTGTAAGACTGCAGGAGTGTTGCGAAAAGGAGAGCTTTGTTTCGTCCGGCAGTTACATCGCGTTATGGCGGCTGAGGCGGCGGTGCGTCCAGTGAAAGTTTAGCAAATGTGTACCTCTTCAGGCTCTGGTGATGGCGTGAGTGGTGGTGGAGTGTGTGGTTGTTGCAGTGGCGTGTCGTGAAGTGTTCCGTGAGTCTTGGGTGTTGGTGCGTCGTCTGAGTGTAGCTGTGCATCTTGAGACTAAAGGAGAAGTGCTTTATGAGTCAATATTATGCATTATTATTGACATTGCATCATAATCTCACACAGCTAAACGCTGATATGAAGACAATGCTCATTGAAACAAACGTTTACTAAAACCAGAAGAAAAGTAAGACTCATCGATTGATATTTCTAGCGGCAACATTTATAATACTTGGACTTTTACACTTGATACATTAGAACAACACATTGAGGTAATACTGTACACACAAAAAAACATATGTAAACACTCACCCTTATAAAACTAAAGAAAACAAACCTGAAGCGAACCAATCCCACCTCCATCTCCCCCATGCATTTCCTTCCCACTACCACCACTGCCTTCACCTCCCCGCCCAACCCTCCTCCCCTCAGCCTTACCGCCGTCACATCTCCCATGGCCTCAAAACACTTACTCATACCAGGAAACTCCCCCGCTAAGCATCGATACACACATGACACTATATACACATCCATATAAAGCGTCCAATGCTCATGATTCATACCGACATGCGCGAGATTTAAAGGGCTCAGTGCAGTGTTATTTTAAGAGTCCACTCGGGCATATGTAAATTTTTAAGTATAGAGGCTTTCTGTGTAGGGTAGAATTAGTGGCGGTGGTGGTGGTGCTGTTGGTGGTGGTGGTGGTGATTGAGGAGTGACTTTTTTATTACGGCCATAGAGGGTGTTGAGTGTTGCTGGAGTGAAGGTGTTGACAGTGTGTAAGCAAGGAAGAGTACATTCTGAGGTGTTGACTGATTGCCTCTCTGGGTACTCGTATATTTTAGGGTGTTACGTAGAGTTGGCAAAGTGTGTGTGTGTGTGTGTGTGTGTGTGTGTGTGTGTGTGTGTGTGTGTGTGTGTGTGTGTGTGTGTGTGTGTGTTTGGCACTCATGAGGGCATCAAGTGGGCATTGTTACCACGGAGGGCCGGAGGTGCTGTGAGGGGCAGTGCAGGCGTTGCGTCACGGAGAAGGAGCGTGACGGTATGGTGACTCACGCTGGTTGTGTGCTGTGGGCTGTGATCAGGTGTGTGTGTGTGTGTGTGTGTGTGTGTGTGTGTGTGTGTGCGTGTGTGTGTGTGTGTGTGTGTGTGTGTGTGTGTGTGTGTGTGTGTGTGTGTGTGTGTGCGTGCGTGTGGCAAAATATCATACTCGATTCTCACTCACAACACCCTAGAGATAATCTTCCCTTATCATTCATTGTTTTCATTCTTCCTCGTGCAAGTCATCCTTCATATCCAACGCTGTAAGACCCAGCCTCTTATTAACCTCTTCTGCATCTCCTTTCGTCTCTTCCTTCCTCTCCCTTTACCCTGCTAAATTGAAGCCCCCTCATTGTCGCCTCCCTTGCACGCCGTTTACGAAGTCAGCAGTAGCAGGACGAGAGGACACTGGTAATCAGAAGCGAGGTGGGCTGGTGCGCTAAACAGTGGCTGCGGCCTGGCACTCAAGGTAGAGGCTGTGTGGTGTCGAATAGAAGGTGTTCCATCATTAATTCTAGGCCGAGCCACCTGTCAGTCACCTGTTCATTGTACGGAAAAGAGAGGGACCTGGTTGGCTGGCAGATCACGTCCGGGCCCTTCACTTCTTAGGGGTACCAGTGTCTTGGCGGGGCGGCGGGAGGGGTTGTAACAAGGGTGGGTTAAGGGCAGATTGCATTCCCATGGGGAAGGGATGTATGGCAGCTCCTTGAGGTGTGTTGCCCCGGACTTCCTTGAATGGGCGGGAGTGAAGGGTCGGCATCTCCTGCAGGGCGTGATGGGCTGGATTAGGATCAAGGGAGGAGAACCCGTCATCACTGTGCTGAGGAGAGGATAGGTGTGTCGCCCCTAGCCACGCTGCAGCTGCCGCCCCGCCCTGCTGTGATGGCTTGGCTATATGAGCTGGCCTCTCAACTGACCCATGGTGGCCGTGACCCCGACGATGGAGGTCTGACAACTTTGACATTATTCATCTTGCGTCTCACCTCAGCGGTTGGTCAGTCTTGTTGGGAGGGAGGACTGCACACTCCTGACCCCTGCGAAGGAAAAGGAGGTCCATCCCCCTAGAGGTTACAAGGTGCCTGGCTGCAGGCCGCACTGATCCCTGGCTTTATTTGTACGGTGTAGGACAGTCAAAGCACGAAATGTCAAGGAGTGTTTGTGTAACCCCGCAGTGAAGAAATTGCCCACCCAGACTTCCTCCCTGGCTAGGACTGGTATGTCCATGGAGGCTGACAGGTGTCTTCTCGCTTCCTCCCTCCTCCCGCTGGTCGCTTTTTCACGTGTTCTCTCTGTAACTCTCTTCTAGTTGCTTCGCTTTGCCTATGTCCAATGTGTCCACCCGCGGGGTGACTCAACACCTCCGCCCTGGCCAGGAGAGGCGGACGGCGTGATGTGAGACATATTTGGCTGCAAAGTGACTCACGGGGCGTGCTGGAGGCTGTCGCAACGTGCACGTGGGTGTGGGCCATCTGTACCTGTCTGACCCAGCACGCGGACACTTCACTAAAGACCTTGATTAGCATGTGCCGGCCGCTGTGATTAACATGCGGCGCAGGTGAAGCGTAAGACAAATTCGTGACCTCTCTTTGATATGTTTGCTGTGAATATAAATCAGTCACTTTTTGATTGGCTGAAAAATAGTGAACACTTTAATTTTTTTAAGGTTTGTAGAATGACCTTTACTTAATTCGTCTGGAAAGAAAAATATATCACCAATTAGATTATTAACAAAACTGACACCTTGCACCGAGAGTTATACAATCCGTAGCCTAGTAATTGTTAAGTCTTATTAACACCGGTAGAATGTCAAATAGGAGGAAGAGGAGGAGGAGGAGGAGGAGAGCAACGCGTGGCTCAGTTGATAAGAGTTTAGAGTGTGAGTAGACTGAGTCATCTAATTGATTGTTGATGGTTGAATAGCATAATTATCGCGATGGAGATTAGATACAAGTTAAGGTCAGCTGTGTGTGTGTGTGTGTGTGTGTGTGTGTGTGTGTGTGTGTGTGTGTGTGTGTGTGTGTGTGTGTGTGTGTGTGCGTGCGTGTGTCATTGTATAATAGAGAGCGTGTGGTATTTAATGGGCAGTGGGTTAAGGGAGGAGATGGGGTGTGGGGGGGGAGGGGGGATGGGCAGTCATACCTCGGCAACTGGTGTGTTTGTAAGTAGTAACTCAGCGGACATCAGCGGCTCGAGTGTTTACCGGCCTGAACTCACTCAAGCGGGCCCTCACTCACTTAGCCGCACTCCCGCAAAGGTCACACTGCGGGGCGACCATCAAGCCATTCACCATTAATTATTAGCAGATAATCGCGGGGTGTAGGGCCGTAACTTTGAGGCCTCGTGTGTTTATCTCACGATGGACGGCCCAGGCACAGTTCTATTCCTGACGCAGTTGTGTGGTTGTTCGCTTCCCCTGGAGTTATGAGGTTTTCTCTATCACTAACAACCGCTTGGTCTGTTGCTACTACACAGTCCCCTCTCTTCTAACTGCCTATCTCTCCTCGTAGCGTTATCAGTAAATAGCTTCCTTTTCTTGAGCTCTACAGTACCTGCCTTCCTTCCCGAGGCTCTCTCTGTGGTAGTTCTCTTCAAAAACACGTCTATCCCACATTCTATCTTTAAGTAGCAAGTGACCGTCCCTCTCCCCTCCCCCGCTCAGCCTTGCCTTGTACTGGTGTCTCCTGCTGGTCCCTGCACCGCCCCCGGCATTTCTGGCACTGGACCTCGGCAATCTGGTTCGCCTGTGTGTCCCCCGCGGTGCCTGCATCCGCTGTTCGGCCTCGTGAGGTCACTTACATCATTGGCGTGACCCTGCAGGTGTTTGTGTGTGTCAGGAGGAATGAATCAGAGAGTGGTGATGATAATGGCGGCACACCACTACTAATGCACCTTAGGCCTTGAAAGACATTTTGTTGGTTGTTTCCCTGGCAGTAGTGACGGAAGGGTGAAGCAAGCAACCACGCTTACTCACCAGTGAATGAATGTGATAATCAGCGTGGCGTCTCGGTTGCTGCCTGTTAGGGACCCCCAAACCCTCCCTGCGGTGCGTGGACAAGCATGATGATATATTGTGTGGACCTGCGCTACAGACATTTCTTTCCCTGACTGTCTGTGTGAGTGACTACCTGCACTGCTTGTGGTCAGACGGTACGTGCAGTGTGTGTATCACTAATAGTTTTTGACTCGCAGTTACGAGGAACAGCAGTCATAACTATTTGAAGCAGTTCATGAAGCGCTTCGATCCCTGAGTTGACAGCACAGTACCCCCTCCCCAATGCTGCTTCACCCACCCTCTACTCCATTGTGCTCCTTACTGGTACTGCCTTGACTCAAAGTTGGGAGAATGATTTCGGTTTCTGAATATAACTTTGTCTAACTTCACGTCACTAATGACTCCGTTGAATGACAAATGAAGTGTGAATTTATTTGTGAAGACTTTCATCTGCATATGTTTATGAAGCTTAATATAATTGATCGTATTAGTAAGTTTTGTCATCAACAGAGAGAGAGAGAGAGAGAGAGAGAGAGAGAGAGAGAGAGAGAGAGAGAGAGAGAGAGAGAGAGAGAGAGAGAGAGAGAGACGAGAGAGAGAGAGAGAGAGAGAGAGAGAGAGAGAGAGAGAGAGAGAGAGAGAGAGAGAGAGAGAGAGAGAGAGAGAGAGAGAGAGAGACGCAGAGAGAGAGAGAGAGAGAGAGAGAGAGAGAGAGAGAGAGAGAGAGAGAGAGAGAGAGAGAGAGAGAGAGAGAGAGAGAGAGCGAAGAGAGAGATCCTCATATAAAGTTATAACGGCAACACTTCCTGCAGGAGTCACATGCCTTTGCAAGAATTGAAAAGGGAAAAGTTGTTTGAAGAGGTGTTCTTACACACACACACACACACACACACACACACCAGCCACCGTTAGTACAGTACACGCGCTGCTCAAGACAGGTTAGATGGTTCAGTATCGGTACTGGTGCACCGAGCCTCACCCTCGCAGCCTCTCAGCCTCACGACTCTTGGAAGGCTCGTCTCACTGAGGCTGGTGTGTCTGCCACTTGCCACAATACAGAGGAAAAGCCTGGCGAGGTGCACAAGTGAAATAGAGAGTTGCATTTCAGCCGGACGTGGGAAAGTTTGCCGGGAAGTGCTCGATGACTAAACGCGGTGTTGAAATGGTGTAGTAACTGGTGACGTGTTCGTGACGTCAGAGTGATGTCATGGCGGGAGGATCCACTCACCTTCCTCCTTGAATAACAACCTGCAGGGATTGCACGGCGCCGGGTGATGAGCTCCCCAGCCTCCTGTGGGAAGCAGCGGACGTGAAGCTTCTCATTCCGGCCATCAAAGTATTCGGTGTCACGCGGGGCAAGGAAAAGGATACGTTGCCTCACTGTAAAGAGGTCAGGACTGGTGAGAGTTGCTGTCATTACCGTTGAGCGCAGGTGTTTGGTCCCGCACAGGTGAGAGAAACACATTCCTCTCCCCCCGTCCCCGCTCTGTGTTGCCAAAGGTGCTTTATTTCATGCCGTCATCTCGTCTCATGTCGTCGCCGTGTGTGTTTCCCTCCTGAAGGACGGACAGGCTGTGTGACCAAGCACGGCTGAGGGGAGGGGGGGAGTGTGGTTAGCGTGGCCGGCGGAGCGTAGAGTGTACTGCTCCCAGTCCCCACCCGCAGCCGTATTGTTGGAACGTCTTGTGGCCGCGGGCTGCTGTGGGGTGGGGTGAGCCTGGGGCCAGCCAGTATAGAGTTGGCCAGTGTTGTGCACGGAGCCCCTGCACCCACCGCCCCCGCCCTCCCTCGCCGTGAGGGTGCAGGTGTCCGAGTGTGTGTGCGCGAGGTAACTGCTACGGACCTCGGCGTGTGTGCGTGTGTGTGTGCGTCAGTGAGTGGGCAGAGTCCCGGGACGGGGCAGAGTGGGGTCCCTGGGCGGAGGAGAAGGAGTGTTGTGGGCGGGGAGAGAGAGAGAGAGGGAGGGCCGGGCAGTGTAGGCCGCGGGATCCCGGCAGCAGTCAGTTACGCCCGCGAGTCAGACGGTGTGTGTTGGGTGCGGTGGTGTGTCGGCCCCGCTGCCCGCGTAGTTAGTTAGTTCAGTGTAGCTAGTGACTGCCTCCCGTACCGTGCCCCGCTGCTGGCTGAGGTGTCCTTGCCAGCTGCACCATGTCGTCGCACCATTACTATCAGGAGCGCCTGGGCCTCGATCCTACCGAGGCCCGGGCCAATGGTACCCGCGACGGCAAGAACACAGGCGCCGACTTCAAGACGTTTGGTGGATACGAGGAGTCCCTCAGCAAGTTCAAAGGTATAGTCTACACACTCAACATCTACCAATTAATAGGTAGGGGAGAACCCGTCACGTGCATGACCTGTACTGGTGTGTTGCGTGCCGTGGACCTCACCTACCTGTACCTGGCCTTGCCGCCGCCCCCGCCTGTCTCACCTGTCCCATGCACTCCCCTCCTTCATCTGATTGCCATCACCACCCAACAGACGCCATGGCTATTGGCAAGGAAAAGTATCCCACTGATAGTTTTAATGTCATTCTCAAAAATCCCAATGATTGTGAGTGATACAGACGAGCAGGCGGAGAGTGGCTGGCGTGTAGTGTACCACCTGTTGGAGAGGGACGAGAGCAGCGGCGAGGATGCTGCTCCGCTTGTCCTCTCGTCCCCGCCCCCTTTACCCCCGCTCCACATTACTGTGCTGTCCTTTCCACAAGTGTTCATCACCACCATGCCAGCGGTGGGCGTCTTCGTGTGTGTGTGTGTGTGTGTGTGTGTGTGTGTGTGTGTCTCAGCTGCTCGTTGGCCAGGGAGGAGAGATGGCTCAGCGTGTAGAGGCTTGCACCGTCTGAGTGTAATGATAGTGTTGTATTGTATATGTGGAGGTGTTAGTATTCATAGTAGTAATACCAATAGTGGTAGAAGAGTTGTTGTAGAAGCAGCAGTTGTAGTGTTTTGGTTATTGTGTTGTTTGGTCAGGGTCGTGGAAGCCCCCTGACAGTTTTGGCGCCATTAACAGCATTGTTCTCTTATTGCAATTGGCGTGTACTAATGGTGAATGGATTGGCCTCGCTAACAGTGTCAATTGTGGCTCTAAATCTTCGTGTTGTTTGTGTATAACTCTCAGTAAACCTGAGGCATCGTGTAATTGATTGTTCATGGAGAGTCAGGAGCCTTATTTGGCATTTAAATGATTGGTGTGAGCCAGTTACTTTCACATACACTCAGACCAGCGAATGGGACCGCTGGAGAGCAGGAAGGAGGGATGTTCTCTGTACATACTTTTGCCATTTTAAAGATCTTGATGGCGTTTCAGTACCTAAGCTCCATTAGTCTCAACTGGTATAGTGTAAGTTAGGGTTTTCAAAGATGTTTTCATAATTCTAGTGATAGTTTACGGGGTGTTTTACATTGTCAATAGTAAAAACACTACTGAGAACTGACTATAATAAGCCTTAATTAATCATGAATGCCTGTCTTTCAATCTATCTGATGGTGAACAGCAATCTTAACACTTGGGCTTGTCTGGGAGCCTTGGGTGAGGACGTTCTTGCATATGACATACCTACTGTGTCAGGAGGAAGCAAGGTGTCGCCAGCCAACGGGGTTAATGTTCAGGGAAGAGAGTGACGTAAGAGCAAGATGAGTTCCAAGTTTCCTATTGTTGTGACATCTCATCCATGCATTCAGAGGCAGCAATGAGATGGTAATGCCTGAATATATTTATGATTGCTATTCCTGTGCTGGAGTGAGTGAGCGTTTATTTTTAGTGTGTGTTAGTGTGGCTTGCGTTGTGGAGGGAGGGAATCTGTTATGTCTGGAGGCTCCACTGACCAACAGGACGTTCCTTTGATTAGTTTGACCGCCCTTGACTAGTAAAACAGAGCCTCTTGTCACCAGCAGACTCGTCATGATTACCTGTCAATACTTGAAAAATATTCGTGTTTCTCGAATACTCTGCACATTATAAAACCATATATATTCGCCACTTCATAATGCACTTTAATACCTCAGAATACTCAGATAACAACTAGACATGTTACTTCATTTATACACTTCTCTTCCTGTATATCCTCGTCCTTTTACATTCTGAATGATAGAGGTAATGTTAGAATCCCAGAAGCAGTGGTGTGGCCTGGTTTCCATGGTCTGGGGGGGGATGCTGTGTTGAGGAGGAAGTGCAGCAGGAAGAAAAGCTACAATGCATTCATTAAATACTCGTCCTTCCCACGGTAACCTGGCTCCCTTGCTCTCTCTCTCTCCCCGGCTGGCAGTGGAATGTGTGGTTGGTATGTGTGTAGAATGCTGACGGAGAGAGTACACTAGGATGTGGTGCGTGTGTGCAATGAGTGGTGACGCCCCAAGGAAGGCGGCGGACTCTACAGGAGATCGCCTTTGCCTCTGTAGATTGATGATGGACGTGGGGAGTGTTGAAGCATTGAGACTAATGATAAGAGTAGGCAGTCTGTCTTAGTGTGCCGTGGCATAGTAATGAGTGAAGTAGTAGATTGCATTACCCAAGTGGAACATTTGAGCTTCCCTGGTGATGTCAAAAACAAGAATGATAGAACAAGATTAATGTATTACACGAGTGGGTTAAGTAAAGTTTATCTTAATGCAAAACAACTAGGCTGCCTGAATATACAAAGCTATGATACAGTAAGAAAATGCCATACTTCACCAATCTAATAGCGATAAGACAGTCAGGGTTCCCGAATGATACTTAAACATTAAAAATAAGGATTTCTCTGACTTCCCACCACACTGCGAACCGTGGAAGAGCCTGACCCGAATGCCTGTTGTGTTTAATCGATGACAGCATTGCGTGTATGTATTCCAGTGTGTTTGTCTGTGTGAAAGGCTCAG
>CM035198.1:18332945-18350445 GCA_020233015.1 Callinectes sapidus | reverse complement strand
CAGACCCACGGAGGAGTGGTTACGCTGACCTTGGGGGCTTGCAGACACCACCGGCTCACTGGGGGCTCGAGGGTGGGAGGGGCTGTGGTGTGCAGGCCGCAAACTTCCGTAAATGAGTCAGTGGTGGTGCAGTGAAGTTTGCAAGGCTTGGAAACTTGTGTAGAGGGAAAGTTTAAGGTAGAATGCAGGATGTTGTGTAATGCTGTGGTGGCTGAAGGATAAACTAATAAAAGACTTTGGTTTGATAAAGAAGTATAAAAGTTATTAAGTTGTTATTATTTCTATTTACTGGTGTGTTCGTCCTTTGTTGTTATTCTGAGCGTTGTGAAAATTGTTGAGAAACAGGAAAAGAGAAGAGTTTAATTTTGCCTTTCCTTTATTAATGTAGGAACAAATGGGGGGAAAATTATGGATGACAATTGTAAGTTAGTGAAAGTTTTAACATGTCCCTAATTTCAATGCAGTTTTTTTTTCTTCTCGACCAAAATATGAATTAAAAAACAAGAACACACAGAAACTTCCACGTGTACGACTGAGGGTTTCTGTTGCTTCCTTTATCGTCTCAGTTTGTTTTTACACCAAAATTTCTCTGTTTATATGGAGTGTGTCTACTGAACCACAAACTCTTATCAGTAAACTACCTAAAAGAGAACAGTATAGACTAAAGGAAGGCTTCATTCATAGTTATCTTCAGCTGTAAGTACGTCTGATAGTGTCTTGCAGCTTCAGTCTTGTATTTCTTCTTACACCAAAAAGATTCCCTGTTTACATCGAGATTATATACTGAACCGCACACATATTAGTAAACTATGTATGAAAGAACGGTATAGAATAAAGGAAGGTGCCATTCATAGTTATCTTCAGCTGTGATGGGAAGGAAAAGGGTGTGTGTTATTCTGTGGAATGAGAAGAAAGGCATACGTTCCAAAGTTAGAGGAATTATTAAGTTGTTGACTCACGTAATCGTCGTTCTTTTGCATTAATTAGGTTTGTTATTTTTTTATGTGGAAGTGAGAAAGGTCATGGCCATGTGTCATCGTCAGAAGTGGAGAAGAAAGTCGTGCAGCTGATAAGGTTAGGGGAGTTACTGTCTGTGTGTGTGTGTGTGTGTATTGTTGTCACTGGGAGGATACGCCCTTATGGTTCTCACATCAACAGTGCCAACAAGGGAAGGGCAGGAAGGAGCCATAAGGTCAACAGTGGCACTCCTCCTCCTTTTCCTCCTCCTTCTCCTCTTCCTGCAACCACCACCACCACCACCACCACCACCACCACCACAACCTTCCTCACCTTCACCAAAGTCACTCTGAAATTTTTCCCCGAAGCAGTAGTGCATTCCTCCCCCCCATGTCCTCCCCTCCCTCTCCCTCTCCCACCCCCAGCTTGGCCTGTTCCTGCTGGCGGCTATAAACTTTTCTTTTGACTCCACCAGCCCACCCTGTCCCTCGCTCCTGCACCCTCCTTACACACACACACACACACACACACACTGCACCACCCACCCCAGTCCAGCCCACCATTCCTCCCCTTCTCTTCCCTTCCCCCTCCCCTTTCGTTTACCATCCCCCTCGGCAGACAGACCAAATTAGTCCCCCCAAACTTATCTCAAACTCGTGCCCATATTTAAGCTCCGCAGGCTCGTCTTCATAATTATATCGGGGCTGTATCATCTTTTTTTTCTCTCCATCCTGTGCTTCATCTTTTCGGCTGCGGTTCGTGTTTCGCTCCTTAGTTTCAATAGCACGATGTATTATACTGTAGATAATTCGGAGTTGAAGTCATGGGGGTATTTAGCGTTATTATGCACTGAAAAACGACTTAATTGGTGATCCTGCATTGTTATATCTTTATCCATTTGACAGTTACTAACCAAGAAGTGATTAGAAACTGCTCTTAGGTATGGCTTTGTTGTAGACTCACAGGGTCTTAATTCCCCATCTTGCATTGTTATATCTTGATCTATTCGACAGTTACTAATCAACAGATGATTTGATGAGGTTTAGAAGCTGCTAGTTGTTCTGAAATCATACTGGCGTGGATTTACTGTACTATCACAAGTACATGTGGTGACTCGAGGTTACATTTTGAGTTTAGTGATGAACGGTGACTCAGGTGAGGTGAGGTGGTCTGGAGGGCGCGAGTGTACCTTGTGTGGGAGTGTAGGTGAGGTGTGATGCGTGGGTGCTTGTGACTGCGTGGGCGACAGTGGGTGGTGACCTGTGAGAGGTGAGATCAGGTGATGGAAGCGTGGGCGAGAGGCAGTGGTAGGCGGGGAGTGAAATTGTGGAAGGTATGTGCATGTGGGTGGATGGGTGTGTGTGCGTGTGTGTTTGTTGCAAGGTTTGTTTGTCACAGTAACCCGTTAGGAAGATTGATGATTTTTACAATAAAGAAATTTTGTTCTGCTCTTCGTCTTCCTGTCACATTGATGGCGTCACAGAAAGGAGTGCATGTACAATGCACCCTTAACGCTCAGTTGAAATTAAGTTATATGCGATACGGAACTGCGATAATCCAAATAAATAACAAACATGTACTTCTTTCCACAACAAGTGAATTGGGAAAAAGTAATGATAAAACACACAGTTAGATTAAGACGTAGATATTGTGTTCGAAGAGAGGTCACAGCATGGAATAAGACGCTGCAACACGCTGTCCCTCATTCCTGGCTTACCCTGAACTGTTGCTGCACTACTTTCATCTTAGGATCCGACACTGCCACCTTTTGTTTTCCCCTCGCAATATGTCTCGCGTCCCTTGACCTACCCTATTTCGATATGAAAGGAGAACATACACATTCTGCCACTCATTTCTGTATACCAATCTATCACCAATGTGTGTTCCCACTTTTTATACCCACGTCTATCTCAGTCTGTCCGTCAGTCCTTTCCTCCTGTATATCACGTGCGTCTTGGCATCCTTCACCCTCCTCTACCTCGCCTTGTGCACTCTGCCCTATCGTCCCTGGCAGGTGTAAGGGTGGACGAGGATGTGTACCTTCTCCACTCTACACAAACCGGTTTCACTCTAGCCGCACCAGCTCGCCCCGATTACTTTTGCCGATAAGACAGTTCACCTCCGCGGCGCTAGAGGCAGGTCGGTGTTGGTCGCTGCACAGGACAGTAAAGCGAGGGTCACAGGACAGAGGGAAGGTGGATAAGGAGGGTAACAATGAAAGAGTAATGTTACAGCAAGGTTCATGACAGATATGTAGAAAGGCAACCAGACAGGGAGGGTAACATTGTACTCAAGTCCTCTCAGCTTTCAAGGTCACGTGTTGTACTCTGTCTGCTCCATTCCCCTAAACTGTTTCCCCGTCGCTAGGGGTTCCTTGTTCTTGCTGCCTGCACCTCTCCGCCCTTCTCCTTCCCTCAGTCTCCCTCGTGCCCACTGGTGTTACTTCTTATCTCGCCTCCCATCTCGTCCTGTGCCTGGGTGCGTCTGCGGGTCTGCGGCGGGCGGGTCGGGGCGGGGAGGGGCTGTGTGTCGGGGCGGCGCGGGTGGTGGTGGGTGGTCCTGTGCCGGCGTGCTGAGTGTTGAGGGACAGGTGGCGATGGTCGTTGATATGAACACGTACAATCATTCCTTATCTCGTCTGATAACAAAGTTGACATAAACTGTGTGGCGCTAAACATTGTCATTATTCGTATTAATCTACAGAATGAGGTGCGAATTAAGGTAAATCAGGCTTGTATTATGTGGCAACTATTTTTATCTCCTGACTACTGGGAACCAAACGGAAGCCGTGAATGGGTGGTCAGTTGAAGGGAGGGACGTGTGGGTGGAGGTGACATTAGGTAACCCTGTGGAATGATGTGGAGTTGATGTCATATCCTGGGTGAACAATCCTGGCCAGTCCCGACGCGGCCCGCATAGAGGCAGCATCACGCCGCCCAAACTCCCGCGGTCCCTCCACGCCACAACACTGCGCCCCTCTGCTCCACGCATCACAAAGTGTACCAGTGAAGTGTGCAAGTGGCATCGTTTACACAAAGTAAGAGTTCCCCTCCTCGCGCCTGCAGGTGAGAGGGGAGGCTGAGGCAAAGGCAGGCTGGAGTCGAGGCTTTGCTGTGATTGTTAGCGATGGAGCACAGGCGGCACTCCATGGCGGCGGAACCGTACACTGGTAGACAGAGCGCCTCCCAGGAGAAGCAGCGCAAAGTGACCAACGCAGGGCACTCCCCGGCCAACAGAATAAGAGCCTACGAGTACAACATCGTGCCCCGCAGCATCGTCAACCTGAAGGATGGGGACGTGGAGGAGGAGGACCACCAGAAGGTTCGACGGCAGAAGGGCATTCCCTTCGAGGAGGATTTCGCTCTGAAAAACAGTAAGCGATTGAATCAGTTCAGTAAAGTTAACGTTTGCTTAGGATCTGAGCACAAGGAAGGCGCTGTTCACGCTTTCAAGGACAGCCGTGTTTTAAGGCGAGAACTTTTATTCCCACAACCTGGTAAAAGTCGAGTCGCTTAAGAGGTGGGGAGTGTTGTAGTAGTGAGGGGCGTCCTGTGATGGGCGGTGGGTGGGTCGCAACACGAGTGCCACACACACGGGAGGTCAGGGCGGGTAGCGGAGGTCGGGCCCACTTAGCCCTGAGTAGTGTAAGGTGCAGGTCATTCACAGGCACAAAGGCAGACTGTGAATGAGGCGCTTGGCTCCGATGTCTGAGAATGGCGGCAGGAGGAGTAGGAGGAGGAGGAGGAGGAGCTGAGGGAGGGAGGCAGAGAAGTTAAGAGAGACTGAAGAACTTAATAACACCTCGTAAGAGTGTGGCCTGGTATCAAAAAGCTTGTAACTTACGTAGCTAATGAGTCTGAAGAATGTGCTCGGGAAGATTTAAATCATGACGCGGCGCCACATCTCACTGCCCACCCCAGTTCACATCCCGCAGTCCTCCCACACCACCACCACCACCACCACCACCACCACCACCACTAGGCACACCCCACTCTTTGTTACACCTCCCCCTCCCCCTCCTCGCCCGATACCTGACCACGCCATGCCCGGTCAATTGGATAAGTACAAAATATTCCCTCCGTGACCACCACGCATCGTAACTCTCAGTCCAGTCTCCCTGCAAGCTCTTCCTTTTCTCCTGCTCTTTCTCCTCTCTCTTCATTAGTGTGTGAAATCGTACCACTAAATCTTGCCTCTCCAGATCCCACTAGTTCCACGCCACGCCTCGCTCAGTAAGCCAAACACGTTCTACACTCGACCATGATATATATCCCTTCACCGTCCCGACAAATCTTATAATACCATAGTAACTTCTACCACAAAACCTCACCAGTCCTCGCTCCGCTCCTTCCACTCACCCCACCTTCTCCCTTCCACTCCACTCCACACCGTACACGTGGGACCCAGACAATCTCGCCCGCCCCTTTTTCGTCGCCAAAGTGAAGAAGAGAAAACAAAAAAGGCCACTCGACAAGCACAAAAACTCTCCTTGGTGCGAATGAATGTGGTGAAGGGTTGAGAAAGGAGCGTGTCTGGAGAGGGAGAGGGAAATACTTGGGGGGAGAGAGTGAGAGAGTGAGACAGAGAGAGAGTAGAGGGGGTAGAGGGCATGCGGGCGGTAAGGAGAGAGAGAGGCGCGCGAGAGAGAGAGGGAGAAAGAGAAGAGAGACGGTGAGTCAGAGTAGGGGAAGGCCTGCACCGCGTCCTCTCTCTCTCTCTCTCTCTCTCTCTTTCTCTCTCTCTCTCTCTCTCTCTCTCTCTCTCTCTCTCTCTCTCGTTTTAACTTGGAGTCTTGCAAGTGTGTTAGGTCATTATGAATATTATGATGGATGTCTTGTTTAAGTTTTGATGCGAAGTGCAGCTTAAGAGAGTAAGAGGAGAAGGGGGAGGGAAAAAAAAAGGGTTGTGCGTGTTGTTTCCCTGTTTAGGTGGTGCAGGAATTAGTTTTGGTTTCCTTATCTCATCCTTCTTCCTGTCCCGCCATTTCCTTTTCCCTCTCCACCCCTCACGTACTCGCTTCCTCTTCCGTTTTCGCCCAGTTTCTCCCCTTCTTAGTTCCTCCCACGCACGCTTCCTCTCAACTTCGTCACTCGTGTCAACTTTGTCAACTACCAACACCTTCCTACCCTCTCTCCCTCTCCCTCTTCCTCGTGCCACTCTATCATCACCATCACCCTCACCATCATCACTATTTTGGCCACATTTGCCTGTACGTCATGTCTCCCCTTGTTCCTTCCTCCCCCCGTACCGCCGTCACCCTATCTGTTTGCCTCCCCTTCAGTAAACTACCACGGCACCCCCTGTAGCGGCGCCTCTTTACTGCCGGGCCATCCTCACGTCTCCAGCCTGAGCGGACGTGTATAGCGAGACTCTTCAATTGGTGTTGTAATGTTTTTATGGTCAGGAGTAAGGTGTTGTACTTAGCTCTGTATTCAGAAACGCTTTGCTCTCTCAACACGACTACTTTTAAACCCTATATAGATGATTTAACAAGGTTCCCAAGAGTCTTTCTCTCGTTAATTATGTAGAAATTTTGTTGAAATGTCGTTGTAATCGTAAAAGCACCGTTAAAAATACACATACACCGCTTCAACTCGAGGTATTTAAAGTAGTGGAGGTGTAAGGCAAAAATGTTTCAGAGTATGAACTTTATTTCCGTTTAGCGTTTTCTTTCCGTTTCAAAGTGTTACGATAAGAGTGTAATGAAGTAAGAGTGTCAGCAAGTGAGGGTTTAGGTGTAAGGGAAAGCTCCAAACACAGTGGAAGAGAGTGCGGTGTGTTATTCAACTCTCAGCCATAACTTCACTACCTCCCGTCACATTTCCAGCACCGTAGCGCCGTAAATCTACCTTTAAGAACACAATGCTGGTCCTCATCCTATAAAATCACGGCTTTATGACTCACGACATTGCGGTGTAGTGAACTCTGGACGTGCCAACACTAGAGATGCGTCACGCCCTCTGGAACCCTCGCCTAGCAACTCCCCTGCGTCCTTCCGTGTGTCCCTCGTGTCCATACGGTTCCCGGCACGCCTCCCATTACGCTAACTAGACCTTCCGTGCCACGCCCTCTGCTGCCGCCTGCCGGGTTTACACCTCACGCGTGCCAGCTGGTATACTCATTAACAGAACGCTCCGGAGGCCCTTGTCATGTGCTGCTGGAATCATATGGAGACTGATGGTGATGAAAGGGATAAGCCAGAGAATAGCGATGATGGTGGTGATGTTGAGGGTGATGAAGGTAAGGTGATCAGTTGGTAATTTGTCACATTGCCTTCCAGTGTTGGTGTTTGCTTCGTGATGTATTGAGGGTCGTTGTCAGGGTCCGTAAAGTGATTGTTATTGGATCAGATGACTATGTATTGAGAGAGGAAATACAAGTCGATAAAAGAAAAGGAAGATGAATACTTGACTTTTGAACATACGTACGTGCAAGATTAAATACTAAGTTTCATCTTCATATGTAAGAAGCGGAAGCCGGCCATGAGAAACGTTAGATAATTAAAAAGAAAAGCCCCATTAATCTTCTGATATCCATAGATCTTTCCTAATGTCAATAAAATCGTCCAATCACACCCAAAACTCATAGTAAAAATGTGTCCCAGTGAAGAAAAGAGTAAGAGGTTACACAAATCTATGACCAGAGACGAGACGTGAATACACAGAAATATGCTACCTGTATACCGCCTCAGCTCTTATCATGTGACATATTGAGATACAGAAGTTTATGAGTGTGAATATTATGGATGTGAATGATAGCTGTTATCAGGAACAGCTGCCAGCAAGGTAGAGGGAACCAGATCATTTTTAGGCCGAATACTGTATAATAACTCGGGTAGGTCATCGTCTTTATGGTCGTGTTGTTACCTGTGTTATCCCTGTGAGGTGTTAGGGCGCCAGGTTCCAGATTGTGAACACGTTTAGCAGTTTTTGGTTCAGGTGGACCTGTCAGCCTTATCAAGCGGCAGTAAAACTTGTCCAAAGGAAACTTTATGATTTGTCTTGATTGATAAGGGAAAAATAAAAGTTGTGTTAATTGATAAGAAGTGAATAAATAAAAGGCCGTTTCACCTGTAACACACACACACACACACACACACACACACACACACACACACACACACACACACACACACACACACACACGTCGGAAAGAAATGTAACTTTTAACGAATTAGTAGAAGATAAAAAAAAAAAAAACATTATCTAAAGAAGATAATGATGATAAACAAATAAAAAATCTATACCTTAGTCTGGCTTACGAACCAGTTTACAAAATTTGCATATAATTGACCTTTCCCTTTTAATCCTCATACGAACAAAGGAAAGACGGAAAACACAATAATTACCCCTTTGTTTCCTGCGAGCGAGTTAACGAGTCAAGACATTGGATACCGTGCTTGTTGCCGCTTCAGGCGCTCCCTTTCCCTTTCACCCATGCAGGAAGAGGATGGGGTTGGGGCAAAAGTAAGACAAGCCACAGTTGCGGGGTGGGGCTCGAGGCGTGGCACGGGGCGGCACTGCGGTTTCCGGCGTGCCACTAAAAGCCGTGACGTGTCCGTGGTGGGGTGGCGGAGGAGAGGGCGCTGGAGGCGAGGGAATTACCAGGTGGCGGCAGTTTGGGTCGTGATGTCAGGCGCTGATGTCTTTCTCCTCTTTCTCCTCCTCCTCCTCCTCTGCTTTGTTTTCCTATTCTGTTCCACCTTTTGTTGTTTTTTCTTCCTTGTTGCTTCCTTTTCTCTTTCTTATTCATCTCCTCTCTTTTTCCTGCTTATTCTATCTTTCCTCTTTATCTCTACTCTTTTTTTCCTAACAAACTAGTATTTTTTTTACCTACTTTCCCTTTTTGGCATTTGAAACCTAGATTCTTATCCCTCTCCTGTGTTTTCTCCCTCCGCCGCCCTGCATGCCCCTCATCCCTCATGCTTTCCTTTCCACTCCGCCAACTCTATTGACACTCACTGATACAGGAGATGCAAGGCCTTCACTCCCACTATAAGTTCCCTGTGGTAAGTGGACGTAGAGATGGGCTTGTATTTTGGCCTGTGTTGTGTCCGCATACATGAGCTTTGTATTCTTAGGTCGTGAACGCTTAGGGGAGGTAAGAGGGGGAGACTTAATGGGCGGGGAAATATGTAAGTATGATTACATTGTTGGCGTGGAGATAGCATGTTGACTGGTATTGATGGGGCACGGAGGCAGAGAGGATGAGCACTGGGCTGGCAGGGCAGGCGGCACTCGCGTGAGGCACCTTGGCACGATTTGCTGGCACTGCACCCAGATACCACGGGCGCGCCACACTGGCCGCTGCCTCCTCACCTGTCTACGCCGTTAGCCAGCTACAGTCTGCTGCTGCTGCATGCATGATCACGATAATTACGTAGTCCTCCCTTGCCGGAATGATTTGTGTATTTTAGGAAGGTGGGGGACCCAGTTCGCGCCGCAGCCTGTGGCCAAGAAGCCGTCGCTTGGCCAGGGCACAATTAGCCTTGGTTGTGTACCCTTCCCGCCCGCCACAGCAACACTGTGAGGCGCCTCCTGCTGCCTCACAACCCATGTCTGTTACCTGATCTGCGTCAGGTCTTGAGTCTTGCCTCACTGGACTGGGCCTTTCGCTGAGCTGCTGCACTTCATAACGGTCCCACGAATACACTTACTCTGTTTTGCTTCTTAGCTTCCATTGTGCTCTGGGTAGCGGTAGCGCCTCTATCTCCACCCATCGTGCCAGGCCGCTGCTTGGGCTGTTCTTCGAGTGTGCGTTCCTAAGTCTCGGGTGTTCCTCTGCGGGAGGGAATGATGGCTGGTACTGGCAGTCACATCATCTACTATTTCTGTTCCTGGGGAAGACCAGTGACGACTCGCGTTTCCCCATTTTTAGATTGTTCGTGATAGCAAAGTGCACAGGGTAGCCTCGTTTTTTTTATTGTTAATGGTTCGCTGAGTTACGAGTTTATTGTGACGTGGAGAAAGAAAGAGGCTGCAGGCTGCTCCGAGGAGGAAAAAAAACGAGTATACCATTGCATCATTCGTGTATGTTGCGTAACGCGCTCACGTAGGTCGCGTGATTTCTGGCACTGAGGGCTGTGCGACGGCCGAGGTGGGAGGGCCGCGCCACCCTAAGTATTATGCGAGTCCCTGTCGCTGCCACGCTTACATTTGCATCCATTGCCTCGCCCACTCAGACTGTCCACGTTAAGATCATGACTATCACATCACCACCATCATTACCACCACCACCAACCCGCCCCCCACCACCACCCCAGTTGTGGCGTCCTTAATAAGCGTGGGACACAGATCGAGAATTGTAATTGTAGGTTAAATGTAATTATATATTCAAGGCGTGCACCAATCAGAAAGCAGAGTATTTGTGGCGGTGTCGTGGCCGCCGCCCCGCGTGTCCTGTGGGGGTCCCGGCAAGGCGGTATTTGTTGAGGTCAGGCAGCGGTCATCCGAGGCGGTCTGGGGAGAAGGTCACCGTGGGATGGGAGGGGAGGTGTTTGGTCACGCAAGTGTTGGCATCAAATGGATAATGGCTGGGAGCGCATCAACACCACCCACAGCCTGCACCCGCACCCCGGGGGTCATCTGGCCAGGACGGTCCCAGCTGCAGCCAGGCAATCAGAAGGGCCAACCAATGAGCACTGGTAGCTGCACGTGACATGAGCAATGCCGCGTGTGTGTGAGGCCTAATGTGCACTGAGCAGCCCGAGTCTAACCTGCGTGGGGCCTCGTATTGACACAGTGGGCAGGGTGGCCCTCCTGCCTCTCACCTGTAGCTACAGTTGCTGCTTTGCTCTCCACTCTTCCCGGTGGACGAGTCTCGCCCTAGATGGTCCGCCAGGACTCCTGTGTCAACACCCCGAGCTGTGTTGACCGAGAGGCCGAGTAGCAAAGGCTCCCTTAAGAGTCTGCCCCGCCCAGCACCAGCACGAGGAATGCAATGCAGTTGTTTATATTACTGACAATTTAAACACAATTTATTCCACAACAGCCAACGTAGAGGCACGTGCTGGTGTAGTAGCTGAACTGTTGACTCCTAACCTCAGCATTCTTATATCGAAGTGAATGGGAAAGAGGGATGGTACTGTACATTAGACGACAGATTGTGTTGACGATTGTTTAAGAATATATGTATATTAAACATGCACTTTCTTATGCAGTGAGTCATGCTCTGAGTAAGTGTTTGTAGACAACGTGGAGGAAACGTGAAGATAAGATCCTCGCAGTGCAGAATTTCTAGACAATGGAGAATAGGAAGCAGCGGTCGTGCAAGTATGTTGGTCCCTCCCTTAGACACAACCCACAGTCCCTTCACCTGCTAACTAACACGTCCTTACCCGCCTGCTGGCCCACGTGATCGCTCTGTACCTTCCCTAACCATTAGCCATCAGCGTCTGGAACCGTGTCACTGAGGTGAGAAATCATGACTTTAATGAAAAGGATTTGGATTATATATTTTTTTACGATAAGATTGTAAGACGAAGTTCCATTGAGGTGTGAGATCTGACAGAGGGATTAGTGGTGGCCTACACAGCGCCTAAAGACAAGTATAAATGGGGGAGTGGGTGGAGCGAGGCGGTGTGAGATCGGGGAATAATAGCAAAACCGGTTGGTGTGAGACGTGAGAACAGAGAGCTTAGATGAATAGAATTAACGCCCTCAGCAATATGATATGCACTAAGTTTTATTTAAAAGAAATGTTACTGGTTTGGTGGAAAGGAGAAAGAACAAGTCCAGCACTATTACCTTGCAAGTGTGTGTGTGTGTGTGTGTGTGTGTGTGTGTTTACCACCTCTTTTTTATGGGCCACATTCTACGTTGATTAGATTACACCTTCTGCCCCCCCCCCCCCCCCCACCGCAACCACCTCCACTGCCGCAGTAGTACATGAGTGTCTGCTGACTCGTGGCGGCGGAAGTGGAGCCGTGGTGGGCGGGTGGGAGGTGCCGGTAGTGTTGCTGCGAACGACTGTCACTGGCGAGGTCATCTGTACCAGCCTGGTGATTGTGTGTGCTCAGGTGTACAAATAGACTCTCTCTCTCTCTCTCTCTCTCTCTCTCTCTCTCTCTCTCTCTCTCTCTCTCTCTCTCTCTCTCTCTCTCTCTCTCTCTCTAAGACATTGTGCATCCTGTTGCTTTCCTTGTAACCTTTCCAATCAGATATGAAGAACTGAAGACTCTTTCTATTATAAGAGAAGTGAATTTGTACAACGAGGTCTTTAAACCATTTAACTTTTTTGTTCTCCTAGAATTGTCACTAATTGCTGTTATTTTTTATTTATTATTTTTTCTTATTATTAATGGTGGTGGTGGTGTTGTAGTTGTTACAGCAGCAGTACGTTTAGCAATTTAGGTTGGACTGCTGAGTTTGGGAGGCGGGACTCTGCTCGCCCGTCACGGCCAGATGCGGATCGTGACCGCCGCCTCGGGTCAGGGGGTGATGCATCGCGTAGTGAACGGGATCGAGAGGGAGAACAGGTGGCGGAGCCTTTTTTGAGAAAGTGTGGAGGTGAGAGGGAGGCTAGCGCGTGGTGCGGGTCGCTTGTCGGTGTGTGTGGGGCTCAACACAGCCCCGCACCACTACAACTCGAGCCCCACCACCCTCGGTCCACCTTGAGCAACACGTTTGTAGTCACATTCCTCAGGGAGCCTGGCCTGTCCACATCAAAAACAGATGAGAGGAGGGAGAGGTTGGCAGAGTACCGTGAGAGTATCGCCTCAAGAATGGAACGTTAACCTTTTTTTTTTATCTCTCCTTCTCTTTCTTTGGTCACTGGTTGGCGAAGGGGAGAGGACGGCTGAATCGCCCGTTGTTTTGCTGCTGGAATGTGTAACGTTTACTCAACATAGTTTTTATGTGCACTCTTGCCGCGCCTGTGTCGCAGTCATGTAGCTGCTGACAACCCGCGCCCCGCCCCTCCCGCGCCCCACAGCAGTGTCTTTCAATTCAACTTTCCTCCATCGCCCTGAGCCACCGTGGGAAGGGCGCCGAGATGCTGTAGTGGTAGCCTCACTCAGTGAACCTCAGCATGGTTTGAGTGTGACGCTGCAAAAGCACATTGTTTCAACGAGTAATTTTTTAAAGAGCTTAGTACTTGTATACACCTCTCAAGTGAGCCATTCAGTCAGTCTGGCATTTAAGATTTCATTCATCTTCCACTCATCCTCTGCCTTTTGAAACACCAGAGGGAGGGGGGAGGAGTGACAGGGAAGGGGTGACTACCAGCCCCTTAGCCCCTTAGCCAGGGCGCCAAACGAACCCGTCCCGGCGGCACCCTGCCCCTCGGCGCCTCCCATGCCTGTGCACTTTCACTATAGGACCTTTATTACGTCACGCTCAGGTACCCGATAAAAACTGGCCCACCGCTGCCGGATGGTCGTAAAGGTTGAGTTACACCTGTTGTGTCGCCGCGTGAGAACCTGTGTTGTGGGCCCCGGGCTTGCTGTGCCTCGTGGGACTTAACTCTTAACCTTGGCCACATTGCTGGTTAACGTGTGTGGGTGTGTGTGTGGTTTTAGTTCTAATAACTCTTTGCTGCAGTCAAAAGACACATCCGCAAAGCATTCCGTCAGAGAGGTCATGGATGTAAGTGGTGTTGGTGGCAGTGGTGGTGGGTGAAGATGAGAATGGTGTGGGGAAGAGGGGCAGACCTCAGTGCTGACTAACCACTCCCTCCGCCGCTGCGTGAAGAAGACGCCAGCTTAACTTGGGGAAACGAAGCATCAAAGGAACTCAATGTAGAGAGGGACGGGCATGCAGGACGCTCTCAGTGAGTAAAGCAACGGATGAAGAGGGAGAAGGAGAAAGGATGTACAGTTAGCGTCCCTCTCAAGCAATGCAGATGTGCGGGAAGGGCGGCAGATGTGTGCAAATCAGTGTGGTCATGCAGTGGGCGGCGAGGTAAGGGCTCTTGAGGCAGGGGGAAGGGGCTTGGCCGGACACGCCTCATTAAGTTTGCTGATGAAGACGGAGCAAGGCAGTGCCCCACGGTGCCGTGAGTCTAGACGCCAGAAGTCGAGGTTGTCATTTCTCTTCCAGGAAAATTAATCCTCGGAGATATTGCGGTAAGCCACAGGGTAGAGGGGGGGGGGAGGGACGGGGGTGGCGCTGACCTCAGTGACGATAACAAATGGAATGAGAATAAATTGGATTTGTAAAAGATGAGTTCCGTGATAACAAATGAAGAATCCTGTTCCTGTCTCGGGGAAGGATGTTCGGTGCTAATAGCTTGATAAATCTTCCCGTGTTGCAATAAGGACAATAAATTGATAAAACTTTTGTATTCCTTCATATAATATTAATGGTTATTAGTTTCATCACAAAAAATGTCAATAAAGTGATTTGGAGGCTGAAACTACTGGCCTAGAGAGAGAGAGAGAGAGAGAGAGAGAGAGAATGAGAATGAGAATGAAGAGGACCATACTGGGAGCAACGAGCCGAGGGTTGGAATTAAAGGGCTGAAGACTGAGGAGATCGTCACTACCTCCACAATTAGCACAATGAACCCCTCTTTGTCTCCACCACCTCCACCACCACCACCACCACCACCACCACCACCACCACCACCACCACCATCACCACCACCACCCACTGCTGTTTCCTTTGTGTTGTGGTCACCTTGCTGCTGTCTATGGGCGGCCTTCGCTATCCTCCTTCATTATGCTAACGAAGGAAACTCGACCTGCTCCCCAGCTAACCACTCGGCCTTCCATCCCGCCCCTCAACACCTGATCGACCGCTGCTCTTCATCCTCCCGTCGACCTCTTCGCCATAGCTTTCTCCCCCGACCACATAGCAAGCTTCCCGACACCCCGTCCACACCGCTACACCACACCCTTCACGCCCTCCGCACCTCCTCCGGTTAGCTGATACGGTGCCCTCCCCTGCCATACGTGTGAGTGTAGGGAGATTGAAATTCTATACCAGTGCGGAAGGAAATTGATGGTTTAACGTGTTGTAGTGACGAGAGATGCGGATGTTTGGTGTTGTGACTGCAGGAAATAATTAGCTGGCGGGTCATATGTTCAGAGGGAAGCAGAGAACTGATTAGGTTACAGAGTTTCTGGAGGGACGTTTATAGAGGAGCAGGAAGTGCATGATGTGTGTGTATCGGGCGAGGCTGGAGAGGCACCGCGCACATCTCCAAGGAGACGGCGGTAAACTCCGAGGGTCCTGTGACGCGCCTTGGGAACACCATATACGGAGGAGGTGATGGAGGAGGCGGACGTCACACTAGGGGCGCCATCTTCCCCCAGACGCCGACCTCTCAGACGCCACTTGTCCGGCGACTCCTCGACCGCATCAAGACTCCCTCGGAGGGTGATAACTCCTGTTGTTGGCTGCAGCAGGGGCGGGGGGCGCTGTCAAACCCCTAGCTGCAGCGCTGCAGGGATAGGAAGAGACGCGTCGCGCACTCTGCAATTTTGGCCTCATGATTTATGAATGTTGTTTACTTGAGGATGGTCACTGAATACACTTGATGTAGTGGATGTGTTTAGGTGAAGTGGCGGGGAGTAAGAGGAGCCCTCGGACCCAAAGGTCAGGGAGCAGCAAGTAACAGGAGCCCCGAGCCACGCGAGCAAACCAGAAAAATGGTGTTGAGATTACATTGTTGAGCCGCGTCTTGGCTACTGTCACCCGCCGCGCGGCAAGACAGGGGCTGGGAGAGGAAGAAAATGAAGAGGATGAAGAAGATGAGAGTGGTGGTTTAGTCTTAGCAGTTTTAGGGCTAGAGAAATCTGAGAGAGAGATAAATGAGGAGGGACGCTAAGATGTAACGAGATGACAGGGAGAGACGGAGTACTAAGTGGCAGCAAGAAAAGATGACTCCGGAGTGACATTGAGGAGTGGCACTCGAAGCGGCGCCTTTGATAGGAGGGGAGTGGAATTACTACTTAGACGAGACCACAGGCAGGGCGTGAGGGAGGCGTGATGCGGGGCAGTGACTGGCGGGCAGGAGGGCAGGAGGGAAGGGGGCGAAGGATCGGCGGCTACAAGACTCAGCGCGCCTGTGACCTCGCTTCCTCCTCCACTACGATTTTCCTAGCCAGGATGATTTATTTTCTTCCATCTATCATATTTCTTTACTGTGTGTGTGTGTGTGTGTGTGTGTGTGTGTGTGTGTGTGTGTGTGTGTGTGTGAAGTCAAAACAAGCGTAAGGGATCCGTTTGAAGTGTGCGCCATTACGAGTGGCGTGAGTGGCGTGTGTTTGTGTGCGATGTGAGCGTGCGAGTGGAACGTGTAGGCGTCCTCTAACGTCTCTCTATGGCGTGTCTGCCGTGTTGTGACTACAGAGACACTAGGAGACATCCCGCGATGGCTAGGTGTGGCGCAGGGCTGATATTAGGGCTGCGGTGGAGGGGTGGTGGATTACGGGAGGGGAATGTAGCGAGGAACAGGAGAGAGAGGGACCCGGCCAGCCAGTGAGCCAGTGAGCATGTGTAGTCTTTTGTGGTTGAGTGATTCACCCTCGCCGACTGACCCTCACAACAGCGTCCTCTGAGGGGCGTTGCTGCTCTCGAGCCGCGGTGACTCATGCAGTGGCGGGGAGGGGCTGAGCGGGGCGGGGCGCACAGCCGACAGGTGGATGGAGTCAGGTAAAAGGAGATGAATTTAGCAGGTTAATGTTGTTGTTTTCCGGAGTAAAGTGAAGCGTGGCGCAGGTGTGGAAAGTTGTTCATCAGGCATGAAAGAAACTCGCTCCATGCTCCTTGAGGCGAGGCACGGTGGTGAGCGGTGCTTGTCTCTATCTAGTATGGAACACGTGGTGACGAGGTGGTGAAGGAAGGAATGCCATCACAAAGACATCCCCACACTGCTGCACACCACCGCTGCGAGGCTTGTGTGCGCCGCTGTTCGACGCGGGTGTTTACCTGCGAGAGGCTCACACAGTGGACTCGTTTACTGGACACTGAGCCAGAGCGAGCTCCTCTGGTGAGCCAACATCCGGCTGACAAATTACAGGTTCCTACAAGCTTGGGTTGATTTGGGTGACGGTGAGACGCGGCGAGCAGCACCGCGTGGTGAACGAATGAGATGTAGATAATAATGGACTTTATGCACGTAGTGTTTGTGTGGTGGTAAGGAAACTTGTCAAGATGAACTATCAAATATCAGCTTCAGGCACGAGGCACTTCATGACTATCACAGCGCAGAACGTGTCCGGGTTTGTTTAGAAGCGAGATAACCACCTTTTGTTGGGGTGGTGGAGCTTGCTGGGAGAGCTGAGGGAGAGGCTGGTGGTCCAGGGGTGATCTGGGGGAGGAGTGAGGATACCCCGCCTGAGAGGTGACCCGGGGGGCGTGTGCTTGTGTGGCGGTGGTCGAGGATGCCCAAATATGGTAGGTGGAGCCACACGGGTGGGTCAGCAGGCCGCCCTAGCAGCCCCCGACCCGCCCGCTGGCTCCACATCTATCCTCCTCCTCCTCCTCCTCCTCCTCCGACAAGCACTCACCACCATTGGGCTTATTTTCCTCTCGCCTCCATCACCCTCACATCCAGTTTTCCCATTCATATATACAATACTCTCTCTCTCTCTCTCTCT
>CM035198.1:18280904-18294873 GCA_020233015.1 Callinectes sapidus | reverse complement strand
GAGAGAGAGAGAGAGAGAGAGAGTAAGAAGGAAGAAAGTATTGAGGGTGGGAAAGAAAGTATTGAGGGTGAGAAAGAAAGTTTGACATGAGGACTGGTTTTAAGTCATTTTTAAGCCACTTTAATGTCAGTGTAATCCCTTGGCAACACAACATTATCTGTGCTATCTTGTTTATGAAGGTAAAGACGGAATTATGAACAGAAATCAGTAAATAATCCAGAAAACAGTGGAAAAGGAAGGTAAACAGACGAACACAAACATGAAAATATACACGTGATAAGAAAAAGATAAGTCAAAATAAGAGGACAGTTGTTGTGATTATGTCAGTGGTAGTGGTCAGTAGTAGTAGTAGTAGTAGTAGTAGTAGTAGTAGTAGTAGTAGTAGTAATAGTAGTAATGATAGGGACACACACACACACACACACACACATACACACACACACACACACAGTAGCGACAGAAAATCTTGCTTACATAAAATAATAGTAAGAAATCATCCTCGCCTTTGTTGAGGAGGGAAAAAAAGTTACAAGTATTATTTTCTCAGCCAAAAAAGGGTATAACACTCTCCCTTCCCTTCACACACACACACACACACACACACACACACACACACACACACACACACGGTCCACAGATTTATATTCATAGTAATGTAAAAAACAATCTTGATGGAGAGAGAGAGAGAGAGAGAGAGAGAGAGAGAGAGAGAGAGAGAGAGAGAGAGAGAGAGAGAGAGAGAGCAGATAAAGACTCCAGCACTACACAAGGTAAGAACCAACAAATATAATCGTTTAAAAAGAACATTACATCTGCGCTAGTGACCTAAACTCTCTCTCTCTCTCTCTCTCTCTCTCTCTCTCTCTCTCTCTCTCTCTCTCTCTCTCTCTTACACTCACCCACACTGTCCTTAAACCATCAAATAAAATCACTATCTAGGTCAGTCATGGCTAAAAACTGGTAGTGAATGTATAAACTAGTGAAGGTACACCTACAAGCAAACAGGTAACAAAGTATGAGTAACACATTTGGAACCGGACTAAGTGACAGGTGAGAAGGTAAGAAGGCGGTGGTAAAGAAGCAAACAGCAGCAGTAACAACAACAACAACAACAACAACAACAACAACAACTTAAAAAAACTGACACCCAAAATATACTCTTCAGTACTGGGACACATTTTCACTACGAGTTTTGTGTGTGATTCGACGATTTTATTGACATTAGAGAGGAACTATGGAGGTGAAAAGATGAATGGCCAGAGTCTGTAGTATTTCAGTCCCCACAAGAAAAACTGTATAAAATCGTAAACTAATAAACAAAACATATAAAAACGCGTCCCAGTACTAATAGGGTCAAATACTCCCTTTTTTTATATATACGCTTTTCTGTGTCACTGTGGACTGAAAAGTATTGCTGTTGTTTTTCATATGGTGAGTTTTAGAGATCATTAATATTAGTAAGTTTGAATATTCGTGTAATTCCACCTTTTCTTCTTTTATTTATTTATATTTTTCCTCGGTTTGTTTAGGCTGGCACCAATGAAGAGAGGCCAAGAGGTGAAAGTGATGCAAATCCTTGAGTGACTCGCACAACTTCAATGTCAAAACAATATTAGCATAGAAGTGGCATGGCAAACCTATTGTATTTGTTTTTACGTGCTTCTTATACGTGTGTGTGTGTGTGTGTGTGTGTGTGTGTCCTTCTCTCCTCTTTCCCCTCCCGTCTCCTCTCCTCTTCTCTCCTCTGCTCTCCTCTCCTCTCCTCTCCTCTCCTCTCCTCTCCTCTCCTCTCTCTCTCTCTCTCTCTCTCTCTCTCTCTCTCTCTCTCTCTCTCTCTCTCTCAGACACACACGCATCAAGTCAAACTATCTCAAACACAGAATAATTCCACAACCACAAGACAGAAATGTTAACACTTTCACACTTTTTCTTTCATCGTTTCCTTCTTTTCTTCGTGTCTGACGCAATACATTTTTTTCAGACGTTTATACTTTCCCCAGTGATACAAATACCACCATTACCGCCACAAAGAAGATGAAGAAGAAGAAGAAGAAGAAGAAGAAGAAGAAGAAGAAGAAGAAAAGGAAAAAAGAAAAAACAATAATAACAATAACATCATCATCAAAACGACAAAAATATTTAAAAAAATAGCAGCTTCACAAAATTAACACCAGAACTCATAAATAAATCCACCTTTTTTTTCACGCGAGACTACGAAAACAATGTATTACGGAGGAGGCATTCGAAGTAAAAGGTAAGAGAGCGTAATTTTTCCCTCCACCTCTTAATCTTTTTTGCCTTAATAACAGAGGTCCTAATTCTACACCGGTCACCAGTTCAAGGCGTCGACCTTTCATGTCCTCTTTCCTCCTCTGACCGGGCACCGGGAAAGTAAAAGACCACCACCATCACCATCACCACAACCAGTACTAAGACCACCACCATCATCACCACCACCACCAGTACTAAGACAACTGGCACCATCACTACCACCAACAACAATAGTAAAAAGAATAGGTGTACTTTTTTGTTGTTAATGGTTATAATAATGTTATTAGTGGTGGTGATACTACTACTACTACTACTACTACTACACGCAAATTTGAATATCTGAATATATAAGTAGGTTAAAAGATGATTAATGAAGCTAAGAAATATAAAAAAAAATAAATAAGATGACATGCCTCAACGCGCAGATTGAGTAACAGCAACAACAACAACAACAACAACAACAACAACAACAACAAGGGACAAAGAGCCTCACATACAGACACGCAAAGGAAACCAATCAGTTGACAATTACAAACCACAAAGTTGATTATCTTGAATCAAATAACTGTGTGTGTGTGTGTGTGTGTGTGTGTGTGTGTGTGTGTGTGTGTGTGTGTGTGTGTGTGTGTGTGTGTGTGTGTGACCTCAGTAAGAATTATTCAGTAAACCGTTTGGAAAGTTGTTCCTTATCTCTCACATTAATTACTTCTGTTCCACGTCAATATTTTTTTCAGCACAATCTCAAAACAACACATGATAAGTCTCTCATTTACCTTTGCTACACATCACTCCTCTATTTCTTCAGTAAAGGCACATTTCCCAATCCCAGTCACCAAAACACTACAGTTCCTGTTTTTAAGTCTCCCTTCTCATCTTTTCAACCTTTAACAGCCTCTAATGAAAGCTACTGTGGTTTTCAAGGGTGTTTTTATGACTCTATTGATAGTTGAGTGGATAATTCTGCGTCATCAAAGAGAAAACATCCATAAAAAACACGGTGCATCATCTTAATACCCTTTGAAAAGAGTCCTCATGAGACCCCACTGTTTAAGAATACGAGCTTAACACACGCCACACTCCCAAAAAACACCCCCATAACACCTTACGTAATACAGCGAAGTGAAAGTTTATGAAGTGTAAAATTATGGAGTATGTGCTTTCACCCTACTCCTTCCACCTGCTGCCTACCTGCTTACCTATTCCCTCCCTGCGGCGTCCTAATCCCCAACCACCACTACCACTACTACCACCACCACCACCAAGGGCCTGCCGAGGTCATAAAGCCGCGTAGGGATGAAATATGTGGATGACGGCGGAGTCTGCGGGACCTTTAAGACTCCATAACCCAAAACACGCGGCGCCTCATACCACTCCTTCGCTCTCTCGCCCCCGTGAAAGAAATCCCCAGCGGCCCCGAGGGGAGTCCTGATACAAGTCCAGGGATCAAGGGCTCAGGAAAAACGGACACGCTGCGCTGTAAGCCTCAGAGAAGTGGGAAGTGAGGAAGATGGAAGATGTTACCGCAAAACGTAATGACTTAAGAACAGGGTGAAATAAGAGAGGAGGAAAAATGTACGACTGCAAAACTTTAAAGGAGAAAACTGGATTTTTTTTTTTGCCATTCTGTACTGGAAAAGTGGAAAAAAAGGGTAAGACGAAGCAAAAATATGAATGGATGGGGATGTATTGCTGTCACTCTCATCGTTCTGTAGCAAAAGGGTGAAAAAATAGGAAAAAGGAAAAAATCTATAAATCTGCAAAACTCCAGAGTACGTCCAATACTGGTGAAAGGGAAGAAATAGATGAAATGACAAAAGTAAAATATAAGTGGGTGGTGACGCATTACTGTTCTTGTTACCATTCTGTACCAGAGGTGAAAAATGATGATATCACAAAATTTGAATAAAAATAAATTTGTAATTACTGTTACACATTAAAATGACAAATTGCACTTTTGAAGGAGAAAAAAAGCTATAATCACCATCACTGTAGAAAAAAAAATACAAAATTCAGATGAAAAACCGGGAAAAAACTCACGTGTAACCATCCTACCGATTTGCAAAAGAAGCGAAAGAAAAAGAAAACTGAATATCCTCCTCTATACTAAAAGTCCTTCCTCATCAAGCCCTTCACGGTCCAGTCGCTTCCAATATACACTGACAGTATAACCACCACCACCACCGCCACCACCGCCACCACCACCACCACCACTGCTACACTTCCTCTCCGCCTCTCGACACTTCAGCACATCATCACCCGACCCTCGCGGCTGTACCTGAAGGCGAGAGTCCTGGCGCCCCTCATTACCGCCTGGATGTGAAAGGAGAGAGAGAGAGAGAGAGAGAGAGAGAGAGAGAGAGAGAGAGAGAGAGATAATGGTGTGTTTCAGTGATAACGCAGGTTCATATTCAGAAACACTTTGCTCTCTCACCACGACAATTTTCAAAGACCACAGCGATGATTAGCGGGCTTTTCGAGAGTGCTTCCCCTTCTACTAATCATGTAGAAATGCTGTTAATCTGCCAGAACCATAAAAAAAAAAACCACCCTGTAAATTCTATGTAACTTCAATTAGAGATGTGGGAGGAAGGGTCTCATCAGTCTCGTATTCTTAAACTCTTCTGTGCTTCGCCTCTGCTATTATAAAAGGTTTCATTTGAATTTACACGACTTTTTAAGGTGTTTTTTATAGTTCTTAAGGAAGACTGGCAAGATTTCTATATTATTAAATGGAAAAACGCTCTTGAAAACTCTGCTAATCATTTCTGTGGTCTTGGTAAATAGTCGTGGTGAGAGAGCAAAGCGCGCAGTGACATGACGGACATCACTTACACGGACACTCACTAACGAATACGGACGATGCTCGGTGATGAAATAAACACATCTAGTTTCTCAATACGGATCTCAGCTCAGGAAACTCACTATTTCATCTTTCCCTCGTGAATTCTGAACCTCCAAAGACACCGGGTATAAAAGCACCGAGTATGAGAGATAAAATACATCTGAAACACGCTCGTAAAACCCAAACAGTACATTACACAAAGGAATAAGACACTTGGACCCGAAATAATCTTAAAAACTTTCCCCGCCGAGAGACTAAAGGTGATAAAAACATAAAAGGACAAAGATAACTCGAATGCATCACAAAGGTCAAAGCCACGTAAGACAAAAATAATGTTAAAAACTTCCCTGTGATTTATGAAAAGAAACAGTCAAATTATAAAGGAAATTTAAATAAGAGGAAAATAAGAACAAATCCCAAAACATATAGTCAAAAATAACCTCAAAAATTTCATCGCATAAGCTCCTAAGAAAAGAAAAGACGAAAATACATATACACAGACTGAAAGTTAATAAAATAAGACGCTTCAACCCAAAATAAACTAAAAAGCCTCGGAAGCCAAGACCGAGAAAAGACCACAAAAAGACAGACTAAAGGTTATGTGGCCGCGCTGACGCCAAACCAAACAAAGGTAGCAGGAGTCCGCCAGCCAGCCAGCCAGCCAGCCAGCCAGCCCCACCCAGCCAGCCAGTCACCCCCACCCAGCCAGCCAGCCCCACCCAGCCAGCCAGACAGACAGACAGACAGACAGCCAACCCCACCCCAGCCCAGCCAGACAGCCAGCCAGCCAGCCAGCCAGCCAGCCAGCCAGCCAGACAGACAGACAGACAGACAGACAGACAGACAGCCAGCCAGCCCCACCCAGCCAGCCAGCCAGCCAGCCAGCCAGTCTGAGCCAATCCCACTCAGATAACCCAGCCAGCCAGTCAGCCATCCAGCCAGCCTCAGCCAATCCCCAGCCACTCAGCCATCCAAAGCCAACCCATCCAGTCACCCAGTCTCAGCCAGTCTCCAGCCACTCAGCCAGCCTACCAAGCCACTCAGTCTCACCCAGTCCCCACCCAGCCAGCCAGCCAGCCAGTTAACCCAGCGGCCCCCAGTCTCGAGCCGCCTTTCCCCCCCAGCCCTCCTCCATTAGCATACTCAACAGTGCCTGGTGGGGGAAATATCTAAGTGACGTGGCACCCTCCCCGACTCAAGAGGCACCGTAGGGCACAAAGGGATAATGAAGGACTTGCCCTCTTACTCTTGAACACGAACTACAGAATGTGATGGGGAGTTATACATACAGCATAAGGGGAATACACGAAGTAACACACTAACTTACGTACTGCACTCAAATACGGTGGTAATTTGAATGTGTTGGGGAGATAAGGGCATATAGCATAAGGATAATACATAGAGTGACAAAATAACTTCGTATCTGATCCAATATTTCCCACTTCCTATGACTTGACTTTATTTATGAGGGAAGTTTCAAGACATTTGTCCCTTTATTTATTTATTTTTGGGGTAACTCTATTGAACCTTTAATTGGACAGACAAATTAGTGGGGTTTTCATTTCATTGGATTTGTTGTCCTTAGCCAGCTTCCTCCTTTTACATAAAAATACGATGGTAATTTGAATGAAAAGTAATCATATTAATATATTACGAATTACAGGTTAATATTAATGAGAACTATAAGATAATACAAGTAAATCAAAGTGTAACAAATCCAACAATTCGCTGACTTCAGGAAGAGTTATCAGTTTAATCTCTCATAAAAGAAAAATAGTTTCGGAAAATCAAAGACTAACAAACCCAACGATAACATTAAGTAATATTACATGCATGAAAACGAATTAACTGAACAGCTTAAGAATTACAGAAAAATATAAGAAAAGTAACTGCCACAATCCAGCCAACACAATGAATGACATCTGTATCTTCTTACTGATTACAGAACTTGATGCATATCTAGCCATGGCGAGAAATTAATTCAATTCATTGCAAATAAGAATAAAATATAAAAGTAAATTATAAGAAAATATAGATAAACAAAGGGTACTGAACTTCACTAGTCAGCCAATCGGGTTTATTAAGAGAGAGAAAGAAGTATGAAGAAGCGGTAGTAGAGGAAATATATTAAATACAAGCCCTGGAACACAACACGGACAGCGGCAACACAAACAGCATATTTGCGGTAAGTAGTCAAGTCAAGATAAGCAATAACGGGAACAAATTCAAAAAATATGATCTAAAAAAAGCGATAGGAATAAACTGGTTCTCCCCAAAAAAAAAGTTAAATGACTGGAAAAAATTCTAATTAGCTTATCAGAGCAAAGTCAATAGGAAATGTTAACTCCTTCAATGAGACACACAACAGCGCCACCACAAACAATAAAGTTCACATTAAAAAGAACATATTTTACATTTCTTTCACGGTTGAAGGATTGAATGAGACTGCAGATTGAGTAAAAATATCTGAGTGTTTGGTAATAATAAGGGGAAGGTGTAGCAAGTGGCAGTCAAAGAGTTCAAAAAGATACAACCAATCCATTGAGTGAGTTGACGGACACACGTGTTCCACAAAGAACTGACACGTGTAAATCGCTGGTTTTTGTAGCTTCATTCTCTTACGCTGGCCAGAAGGAAATCAAGTGAAACTGTAAGTACTAAAGTAGAATACAGAGAGATCTAAATTTAGAAGCTTCCAACAGGTTCAGTACTTTCCTTAGAGTGTAATAAAGAAAACGAGTTAAAGGGGATACTGAATCATAATGCACAAACACGAACCAAACTTCTTTAATTCTACCAGAAAATATGTAGCAATTTTCTTAATAAAGACTGAACAACTACAAAAACGAGAGAAAGATAAAATCGTTCTACAAGGAAATACAAACGAAAAACAGTAAAATAAGAAACAATTGAACAGCTAACCTGCATCAGACAGGTTTAAGAGAAGCACAGTTGTGGAGAGTATAATAATCAGGCGATGTAAAGAACAGGTTAGCGTGATGACAAAAAGCAGACCACAGCAGCGAGCATGCCATCTGTGCCACACCATTCCCCGCAGGTCACATGACGGAGGGAGGGAGGGAGGTGGCCATATTAGATTTCTCGAGTTTGTTGCGTTTCCTTCATTTTTTTCTTTTTTGTTTGTGGTAGTGGCTTAAGTCAGTCAATAGATCACTCCCCCCATCAGTCAATCAGTCAGTAAGTCAGTCAGTCAGTCACTTTACTAATCAGTTGACTCGCTTTGGCCGCCTTTTGTCAATCTTAAGGCCACAGTAATGAGTTGTTCGGATTGGCATAAAGACAATAAATAGAAAAAAAACATCTCAATCTTTGTAGAGTTTCACAGGTACGTTTTTGAGACACTGTAGTGCAAAGTAAATGACTTAAAAGTTGTAAACGATTATAAGAAAACTGGCTGACACTGATAGGATTAATTAATATATCAATCAATCAGTTAATCAGCCAATCAACAAACGCAATCAACTAAACCACTGAATCAGCCTTATATCCTCCTAATCTCACACAAACAAGCAAGACCAAGAACACAACGCACACCATACAGTTACACACAACACTCAAACATCTGCACGTGTAGTGAGGCGACACAGATACACAGACAAAGTAACACAAGACCTGGAATGTGATCATGGGTGTGTCTGATTTATTCCCGTCCCAATATAAACATCGAAAATACCTCATAACAAAAACAAGTTGTGCGTCTGAACCTCACTCGACTGAAACATGTACTTACAAAACAGGTAGGAAGTTCTATTAGTCACTTGAACCTGTGTTAGTAATCGAATTTGCGTCTGTTCTGTGCGTCACCATCTGGCGTAGATATTTTGCCACCTGGGGACACGGGCACACAGAAACACGGGCACTTACTCATACTCTCTCTCCCTGACTGGCCTAAGTATTCCTATTTGGAACTTACAGCTGGTTTTATATTTTTGCGTACCTATGACCTGAACTCCTTTCAGAGGCACGTTTGCTGGCTATCTCCTCCTCCCCTTCTATCCACCTCTCTCCTCCTCCACCTCCTTCTCCTCGTATACACCTGAATTTCTGATATTTTGTGACTTGGTAGATACTTTGATATCGTAAAATCACAACATCTCCAGGAAAACTAGTGTTAAAGAATTATGTGAATCAAGTATGGAAAAAAGTGTTCTTCACACGTACATTAAAGAAAAAAAAACATCACACTATAATGAACTCAGACATCCAACACTTACCTAGAACCAGAAATGAACACATGACAAATATAAATGTTAAACAAACAGTAAAATCTCCACTCATTAAAAACTCCTGTAAAGTATAATAATTTACACTTGACGATTATGTTCACACACTGCAGAGGAGTGGCTCTTAACCTTTTTGTACTAACACTCCCTCTCTAGGAATATGTCGTTGCCTCCACGTCCCCTTTGCATCTGTGAAAACAATTCCCTCCCAGATCTTAAAGAAAAAGGCGATACTTTTGCATTTTCCATAACTTTTTCATCATTTGACCCTGTTTGCGATAAGAGAATGATAAATATAATTAAGAGAAATTGCTGCTTTCTCCAAAGAGCTTGTGCCCTTCTTGGATATCAGTGACGGCTATAAAGGCACAAGTACTCACCTTCTCCCCAGTGACCGTCAACCAGTAGTGGCGCTGCTCCAAGAACTGTGAAGATAAAAAAGGAGGATGTTGTTAGTCAGAATACACGATAAAATATATAAACAATGAATTGCTAGATCGATCAGTCCGTCAGTCTGTATATATGTATGTATAAAAACAGTGAAAATATGAAAGCAACGAGGAACAGAGAAAGCAGTGAGAAAATTAAGTAAAGAGAAACATCAATGGAGAAGAAACAGGAAGAAAACAGGACTAAGGAAAATGAAAATAAAGCAAACATTGATAAACAAAAATAATTAAGAAATGAAGAGAAACGCAGGAGACTTCTCTAAAAAGAAAATGGAGAAAAGGAAGCCAGACGAAGGAAAAGCAAGAAGTGTAAATCAATGGAAACGAGAAGATTAGACTAGAAGATTAGAGATTAGGGAGGGATCGAAGGGAGGGAATGAGAGAGGGAGAGGAGGAGGAACGAACAAGGGAGATGAAGGAAGAAGAGAGGAAGGAAGAAAGAAAGAAAGAAAGAAAGAAAGAAAGAAAGAAAGAAAGAAAAAAAAAAAGGAAGAAAGGAAAGAAAGAAAGAAAGAAAGGAAGGAAGGAAGGAAGGAAAGAAGGAAGGAAAGAAGGAAGGAAGGAAGGAAGGAGAGAGAGAGAGAGAGAGAGAGAGAGAGAGAGAGAGAGAGAGAGAGAGAGAGAGGAGTGAAGGAAGAAAGGGATTAAGACACGAAGGAAGGAAATATTGTCACGCGCTGCAACGAGACATGAGAGCAGCGTGCAGGGTTCATGAGGGAGACACTGAGAAACACGTCGAGGAACACTGCAGGGAGGGGCGGGGCGGGGGGGGGGGTAGAGGGCCCACCAGAGGGACGAGGGAAGGGATGAAATATTAGCCTGGCAGACAGACAACTTTTGGCCCTTTTTTATATAATTTTTTTTTTTTGTCTTGAGAAGTCGAGTCCTTTGGTGTTTAAAATTCTAGGTTCTTTTTCTTGTGTTTTAGTTTTTCTTACTGTAGTTTGCTTAAAGTTCGAAGTATGAAAGTTGTACCTAATCCCTTCAGTACTGGGACGCATTTTTGCGATGGGGCTCGGGGTGTGACTAGACGATTTTATTGACGTTAGGAAGAATTTATGAAGGTCAGAAGATTAATGGCCAGAGTCTGAACTATTTTAATCCCTTTCCTGAGTTTCTGAACCTGTATAAAATCGACACATAAACAGCAGAATGAATATGAAAAATGCGTCCCACTACTGAAAGCTGAATTGGAAAAAGTGAGGTTATTACTGAAAACGCTGTGCATATGACTCATTATTTCAATTCATTACATTGCCTGTTTGTATATCATGTTATATCACATTAAAGTATCAATGGCAATTAGTGTAGTGGATTATGTTAAATACCTCTTTTTAGCTTTTATCGTAACAGAGATTCCTAAACATGTAACTTTTTCTGAGATTAATTTCTTGTCATAAAATTCATCTTAACTTCCCGAAACTTATTGGTGTTTCACTTCAGCCATTATCTCATCAGCAGCTTCAAATTTACTGGTGATGAGATAATGGCTGAAATACAACACCAATTTTGGAGGCTAAGGTGGATTTTAAGGACTAGAAATTCGTCTAAGAAAACTTTACATACTTAAGAACCGTGGCTTTGGTTACCTCCACAAATAAAAACCATCCATGCAACTACACAACCAACAAACTAACAACCTCTATAACAGCACCAGCCAATCCCAAGACTACACCATTTCGTCACTCCTTATCACTAACACCAAAAAATTCTGTCTCTGGTTACCTCAACAAACTGACTAACAACACAACCAACGAACTAAGGACAACACACAGCCGTAACAGCACTAACCACTCCCAAGACTCCATCATTTTTCGCCATTAAGGTCTATGGTTACCTCAACAAACTAACTAACTAACAAAGTAACAACACAACCAACGAAGTAAGGCTACCACACAGCATCAGCATCAGCACCAGCCACTCCTACAGCCAGCGAACAAAAGGCAGAGGGTCGCAGCAGTGTCTCACCTTCATATAGCTGCAGGGAACGTAACCGAGGCGGCCAGAGCGCAGTGCCAGGACACCCCACCAGCGGCCCACCTCGTCCTGCTCCACGGCCTGCAACAAAGACCAGACATTGATGAAAATACTCCCAGGAACACGTAGCTAATGTCACCCTCGCCTCCTCAGGGAACGTTGTGTGTGTGTGTGTGCGTGTGTGTGTGTGTGTGTGTGTGTGTGTGTGTAAAAAGTAAGAGTTTGAAGGAAGGAAAGGATCGTTATGGTACTTTTAATGTTCATGTAAGAAATGCACGAAATGTTGAAAGATTGAACGATGTAGTGAACGCATTTTCCTTTTCCTTCTTTTACCTCTCCTCCTCTTCCTAGCCTCCTACTCACTTCTCCTCCTCCTCCTCCTCCTCCTTCTCTTCCTCCTCCTCCTCCTCCTCCTCTTCCTCAGGTACTGCAAATGATGAAGCAGCTTTAAAAAAGGAGCGTTGCAGCCAGAGAGTACTGGCAAAACCCACGCCCCCCTCCCCCCCCCCATTCCTTCCTCCTTCCTCCTTCCTCCTCGACGCCAACCCCACCCCCCATCCTCCTATCCCCCCCACGCCCCTCCGCCCCTGCCTCGCTACTCTCCTCCAGCGGTATAGAAAAAAGCCCCTCCTCAGTTTCCACGAACATATCCGACATTGGGTCCGCTCTCTCTCTCTCTCTCTCTCTCTCTCTCTCTCTCTCTCTCTCTCTCTCTCTCGCGGCAAGTCTATCTGCATCGTTTAGAAGAAGAAACAAAGGCTAAAATAGAGATAAATGAGTAAAAAGTGAGCAAGAGTTGTGCATACTTTCCTTTGTGTGTGTGTGTGTGTGTGTGTGTGTGTGTGTGTGTGTGTGCATTCCCTCCCTCTCTCCCTCCCTCCCTTTCCCCTCCCTTTCCCCTCCCTTTCCCCCCCTTTCTTACTCACCGCCGCCACCATAAAGGAATTCGCAGCGTTAAATATTGACCGACTGTTCCCAGAAACCCGTCGCGTCAACACAATCCTTCCTTCCCACAACACTCATGGCTCCACACTCACCACCAATCGCCAATCAACACGGACGGTCAAGTAAAAGTGACAATGGGACAGGATAGACAAGGGAAATGAGTGACAAACAGGATAGACAAGGGAAATAAGTGACAAACAGGATAGACAAGGGAAATAAAAGTAAAAATCAGACAGGATAGACAAGGGAAATAAAAGTAAAAATCAAACAGGAAAGACGAGGGAAATAAAAGTAAAAATCAAACAGGATAGACAAGGGATATAAATGTAGAAAGTTAAACAGGATAGACAAGGGAAATAAAGGTAAAAATAAGACAGGATAGACAAGGGAAATCAAACTGATAATTAGACAGGAACAATGAGGTAATATAAAAAAAATGACGGAGAAAAATCAGAAAAAGGCATCACTAATTAAAAAAACAAGACAAAACCGACATGAAAATAATAATTAGACGAGGAAAACATGAAAAAAATCTATCACTTATGGGGGAAAATAGAATAATAGAGAACTGACGGTGTGAAAAAAGCCCTCCCCCCCAAAAAAATAAATAAATGACACTAATACGGGTGAAGATAAAAAAAAAAAGATAAAAAGAATGAGTAATAATAATAAATTGAAATAAAGAAAAGTACAAAACTGACGGTAGGAAAAAAAAATAATAAAACTGAAACAAGAGTAAGATAAAAAGAAGAGTAATAATAATAAATCGACGGTGGGGAAAAAAAAAGCAAAAATCAACTTAACACTAATAAAGGTAAAGATAAAAAAGCTAAAAAAAAAAGAAGAGTAATAATGATAATAAATCGTGTAGTTCCCTGTAATTCCAAACACTAAATCTAAGACTATGGCCCATCAAAAGAATAATTTACAAGTACAGTCACGAACTTCCATAGAAAACTGGTCTTGTGAAATTGGTCTTCGTCTTGGGCAAGTGTCTAAACGTTCCCATATCCACGAAGAAAATGGGGAAGCAGTTTTCCACTCCCCTCTCCTCCATTACCTCCTTCAGTACAGTGTCTTGTCGCAGTGCCGTGCCCCTGCAGACGTTGGCGACCCTGGATTGCCACATCTCTCTATCTCTTGTCATTTGGGATATTTGTACAACTTTACCTCCATCTCCTACTGTTCTTATTATTCCATCCATATATTTCTCCCTTTGTCTTCCTTCCTCTTGCTCTACA
>CM035198.1:18269118-18280804 GCA_020233015.1 Callinectes sapidus | reverse complement strand
TATTAAAGGTAGATTTAAAGGAATTGATAAAGTAAACAGGGATGAGAAACTAATAAGATTACATTACTATAGTGAAGGAATTGATGGGGGGCAGGGACTACTAAAGATTATAGGGCATTCATCGCTAATTACAAGTACATTTGGAAGACGTGTGATCTTGTTCCCCGCAGAGAAGGACGTGCGGGTCCCCTCAGATAATTTGTGTATGCAAATGAACACTCTATTTTTGAGTGTTGAGGCTTCATTCGAGTATTATTCAGGCAACAAACAGGACGCTTGCTTACGTGGCGAGAGAGAGAGAGAGAGAGAGAGAGAGAGAGAGAGAGAGAGAGAGAGAGAGAGAGAGAGAGAGAGAGAGAGAGAGAGAGAGAGAGATGAGAGGAAGAGATCAGGGAAACATGAAGATGGAAAGGTAATGTAGATGTTGAATGATAGAAAAATGAAAATAAAATCTAAAAGAGAGAAACAAAGAGGACGGGAAAGGTAGAAACTTGCTTGTGTAGATATGTAGAGTCATAATGGGAGATAGACAACAATGAAGAAATAAAACGATAGATAAATAGACAAAGAGAGAATACATAGATACTGAAATTATGTACACCAGTGAGAGTAATAAGAGAGAAACGAACAGACAAGGTAACAAAAGGTATTTAACCCAAACATAATTAACAGAAGATCATTTTCCGAAGCAGAGACGCGGAACAAACCCACTGGAATGAAAGACAGGTGGGTATGTACTAATTAGACACAGGTAACCAGGACACCAAATGGAAAATTAATCAGTAGTAGAGCGAACGTTGAGAAGTGGAAGGTAATGGAATGTTTAGAATGTATTGATGTCATGATACCAGAAGAAAGAGGTGATATTTTGAGCAAAGCGCTACCTTTTCCGCTGAGAAACTTTTGTGAGGAGGAGCTGGAAAAAAATAGACTAGGTGGAACAAAATAGAATACATGAGAATAAAACTGAACATTATTAATAAAGAGAGGTAGGAACATTTGAGGAAAGAAACACACACACACACACACACACACACACACACACACACACACACACACACACACACACACACACACACACACATCTCGGGTCTGGGTGGCGGCCGTCCCGATCTTTTTCAGACAACTTCTTCCAATATTTTCTTAGATAACAAATAGAGCGCATCAAAGCCCTAATCTCCAAGCCAGCCTGAATTCATTTCCAAACATCTTGCGCTCGCTGACAGGGAAATTATGGGCTGGTGGAGGAGGTGGAGGTGGTGCCCCGTGAAATATAATGTGGACATGCCTTGTGTTTTAGGCTTAGGTAAAGTGGAAGGCCGAATAGAGTGTGTGTGGTGAGCAATATAAAGTGGACAGGATTTTTTTTTTGGTGTCCTATAGAATATTAAATGAAAGGTGTTCCGTGTTTTAGCTGGAAGTGAAGTGGAAGTTAAAAAGGAGTATAAGGGTACGTAAGATGATTCGTGAGATATAAGGTAGGGAAAGGCTTATGTGTCTTTAGGTGGAGGAGAATGAGATGGAATATGAGGTGGAGGAAGAGGATAAGAATTTCGTGAGGAGAAAAGAAAGTGCGTAATTAAGATATGGCAGATGAAGAGGGAGTGAGAGCAGGTAGATAATAATAATGACAATGAAAACTAACTAGATATTTGCTTCTAGACTTGAAATGCAAAAAAATAAACCTAGAATAAGGGATATAAGTGAATAAGAAACTTAGATACCATTACCACTACCATTGACATTAAGATATTTGGAAAGAGAGAGAGAGAGAGAGAGAGAGAGAGAGAGAGAGAGAGAGAGAGAGAGAGAGAGAGAGAGAGAGAGAGAGATCCTTACGCTCACAGTAAATAATGATACAATAAATGAGAGATTGAGTAAGACGTGAAGACAAAAACAGACAAACGTGGATTCAAAATTAGACGAAAAGAAAAAAAAAAAAAAAAAACATGAATAAGGAAACAGACAAAAAGATCAACAAAAATAAAAATAAGAATATACGATTAAACTGAAACACTTTGAATACCACCACCACCACCGCCACCACCACCACCACCACCACCACCACCACCACCACACCTCAAGACTCAGGGCGGAGGAGTCTTAGCCCGACTTACCCTAAAGAGGTTTTCCCTACAGAGGCGTCATAATACCCCTTAAAACACACTCAGGGGAAGCCACTTAGGGTAACAAGGGTAACAGCGACCGCCACTCTGCGCGGACTACCTTCCTTTGTGCATTTTCCGAAATAAAGGAGACTTATGCAAATGTCCCGTAACGATATGAGGGAAATTTCGTTGTAATTAAAAAGAAGGTGAAAAGAAAGAGTAGGTGGTGATGGTGGTGGTGGGAAAGAAAGGAAGGAAGGAAGGGGGAGTGAAAGAGGCTAGAGGGAAGGGGTAAAGAGGAAAGAGGAAGGAAGGAAGGGGGGGGTCTTGCAATTTTGTTGGTCTTAACACGCTAACGCCATCAATCTAATCCAATTAAGATAGTGCGGTGCTAAGAGGAGGAGGAGGAGGAAGAGGAGGAGGAGGAGCAGGAGGATGGGGGATGATGAGTGGGAAAGAGGAAGAAGAGGAGGAGGAGGAGGAAGAGAGGGAGGGGTAGGAGGAAGAACCTTGATCAAAGAAGGTAAAATAAGGAAGTAGTAGGAGGTAGAAAAATAAGAGTAAAAAGAAAATGTATATAAAAAATGAAAAGAGAGGAGGAGAGGGTAACACACTTTTAAAAATGAAGATGGAATATATTAAGAGGAGGAAAAAAAAGACACTCCACCACCACCACCACCACCACCACCACCACCACCACCACCACTACCACCACCACCGCCACCACCACCACCGCCTCGGGCTCCTCAAAGGGGGAACTCCAGTAAGATCAACAATGTTAAAATTGCTAATATTGTTGGCGCAGGGCTCGAGCTATTTTGCTTGACGCGAGGGACGTGAGAGCCTTGGGCCGCTTGGGGCTGTTTACTCTCTCACTCACGCCCTCACGCCCACGCCGCCCGCACGCCTACCTACACCTGCAGCCGCCCATCTGTCACCCCGCCACCGTGCACCTGAGTAATCATGCTAATGAACTTGTAAATCTGTCCTCGTAGTCTCTGTGGTCTCAATTAGCAGTGTTTTTGTTCTCTTTCTTTTCTCTTTTTTATTCATCATGTGTATTGTGTTGTGTCAAGTGCACTATTAATGAGCTATTTAGTTTATCCTGTGAGTGTTATCAGTTTTGTTGTTATTTGTTGTACTTTTCCTTTATTTTTCGTTTGTCTTCATTATTTCGATTTTATTTCATTCTTACTATGTGTGTGTATATTCCCTCCCTTACCCGCACCACAACCAAATCAATACTTCTGAATCAAGCGGCATTTTGACATTTTTACTTAAATTTTATTAACTTCTATAGCTACTCTCTTATAATAATTGAGTTACGTATTGTGTAGCATCATGTTTTTGGGTGGAAAGGTTGGCAGCTTATATAATTCCAATCATAGTGGAGGTCATGTAGACAGCAGCAGCCAAAGATGTAGTTACAACGGGACAGCAAATGTAGTCTCGTGCCTCTGAGTCGTTATGACCACATTCGTATCCTTTAAATATTCACAATTAAGACTGCCTTTCCAAACATATCCTTGTGGCTTTAGGTTATTATGCTTACATATGTATCTTTGGAGTGTTCGCCTTTATTGCCACACTTGTTACACTCAAGATGGTGTACTTCATCACAATTTGTAAAGGACGAAGAGGTCTGATGCTGCTCGTTCTTTCTTTGTTTTCCTTTGTACTTCTCTCCCGTCTGTGAAGCATTGCCTTTACTGTGAAACGTCTTATACTAACAATTACACAAGTTATTACAATTTTGTCAAGTCTGCTGCTCGTTCTTCCTTTGTGTTCCTTTCTACTTCAGTCGCACATTCCCAGCATGAGCCACATAGCTAGTCCCTCCCTGCACTGGGCGAGGGCGAGGGTGAGGGCGAGGCCTGGGTGGGCGCCGCGTGTCCCTCGCGAGGACAAGCCGAGAAGCTGATTGAGTCGATCCATTACATTGTTGACTGGATCACGCCAAGCAGCCGTGTCTCAGCGCACCACCGCAGCCCCAACCCCTCCCAAGCCAAAAATGTTCCCGCCATTCATCGCCCTTTACCAAAACTACTCCTCCCCATCTCCATCCATTTAAAAAGAGGGGAAAGGGAAGCCTGAGCGATGAATGAGGGAATTGGGTTTGTTAATCCTTACCCTCCTCCCAAACCCTCCGTTACCGTGACCCTCCCCCTCCTCCCCGGGGGAAAGGGTTTCGATTCCCGGTCGGTGGTCGGTGTTCCTACATTGTCCGCGGGTCGTCAGATCGCTGCGCTTTTGTCAACACTATAGGGCGGGCATAGGGGGCCGCTCAGCCGTGTGGGGCGCCCGCTGTTCGAGCCTCTTCATTTGGGGCGTGGCGGCCTAGGGGAAGCTAATCATCAAGAGGTATTTTAGGTCTGCCCCAGGTGTGTGTGTGTGTGTGTGTGTGTGTGTGTGTGTGTGTGTGTGTGTGTGTGTGTGTGTTACTGTGACAGTGGAGCGTCATGGAACTTCTTTAGCGGACGAACATGGAAACACACACACACACACACACACACACACACCATGAAGAAATACGAAATCACAACCGGTTCACGTCAATCAGAACTCAAAACACGTAAAGAAAATCCATCAAAGTTAAAAAAGAGACACCTTCAGCAGAACACAACCTTCAGGAGCCTGGCTGGTGTGTCTGAAGGTGCAGGGGCGCGACGGGCGAGGCTGTACGGGCGAGATAAGGCGTCCACCATTCACACCATCACTTTATAGAAGGCCATTTGCATTCGGGCTTATGTCTTGGTATTTTGCATATGAACAAGGGCTTGTAAGATTAGCCAGCGAGGGAGGTGAATTTTGCCTTTATTATCTGTGTTGCCGGGTTGCGTGGAGGAGGAGGAGGAGGAGGAGGTGACGGTGGTGGTGGTGGTGGTGGTGGTGGTGGTGGTGGTGGTGGTGAGTGAGTGAGGAGGAAAAGAAATAGATCCAAGGGAGAGTTAAGTTCCGTGAAAAGAAAGTAATTGAACAGGAGGAGATTGAAATGGTGGTCGGGGAATTAGAAAAGTCCAGAATCGCGTGGGTGTAGATGATGATATTAAATGTTAAGGAAATCTGCATAATTTTGGGATTCATGGGCTTGACTTGTTAATGATTTCTGCCATCCTACTCTTCGTAAAAGATGGAAAGATTGTGTAGGAAACTCTCTTCTCACATAAATATAGCTGAAGAATAATTCGGTATGGTTCATTATTCATCAAGTACAATATAGATGAAATTAAAGGTAGACCGTTTAGGCATATACTTCGTTAGATTTAGCTCAGTTTTCAGACAAAGACAGCAATATTTTCGTACCTGTAAGCATTATAACTAGACAGGAAAAAAAGTCAAAATCGTAAATAGACAAGAAGTTGTGTAAATTATGAAATGTTGAAATGAAGTAAAGAAGGAATTACAGCTTAGATGGACATTCGATTAACTAAACACGCATTCCCGTTTTTAGATACCAAGACATTATTTTTTATTTATCCGTAAAAATCGCGAATAGATTGAAAATAATCATGTATCGAAAAAAAAATATATAAATGCAGTATTGGTAGTCGCTTCATCAGTCACACTCTTGTTCCAGCTTCCAGTCATAAAACACAAATTTTTGACATGAAACTTAGATACACATAAAAAAGGGGGGGGGGGGGGACAAATAACATCACAACATAGGTGGTCAGTCAATCAGCCACACTAACATTCCAGTACCGAGACATGAAGAGAGAGAGAGAGAGAGAGAGTAATGCAGCAATGTTTCCCCGTAAAGACCCGGAGCAAATAGTGAAAGGATTCCCTCGCATTGTTCAGACGTCTTCCAGAGCAGGCCTGGCTGGCGCTCCGAGGCTGACAAGACCTTCAAGACATTCCGAGGAGGGACGGAAAACTTGCCTTATCCAGGAATGCACATTGGTAAAAGATCCTCAGGGGGGGCGGAAATCGAGAGCACATTTCTGAGAGTCTGAGGCGCTTTCTCCACGGCTTAACCCCTTCATAGGTCAGCGAGGCATTGTGGGAGGGAGCAGGGAAGGCAAGGCAAGGGAGGACAAGAGTTATGGGGCTAAGGAGGGTAGAGGAAAGAATTGTATCCAGTATTAAGGCAGTGCGCGGGAAGAAGGGAAGGTAAAGGGAGGTATTCCAGTGAGGGAAAGGATTAAAATAGTGGGTGAGATGAAGCCATGTGCGGTAAGGAAAGGGATAACTAGGCAGGGATGAGGAAGGATGAAGGAGGGAGTATGAGGATGTCCCAGGGAAGGTATTGGCGTCTTGGAGGGAAAAGTGAAGGGTTCGATGGTTAATAATGGGGATTTAGTGCATGGAAAATCGTGGTAAGGTTGCTACGTGATGTTAAAGGTGTGTGTATGAGAGAGAGAGAGAGAGAGAGAGAGAGAGAGAGAGAGAGAGAGAGAGAGAGAGAGAGAGAGAGAGAGAGAGAGAGAGAGAGAGAGAGATTTGATAAAAGATGAGAAAATGAAAGACAAAAATAAATAATAAATGACAGAGGAAAAGAAGGAACCAGAGAGAGAAAGGAAGAAAAATAGCAAACCACAAAGGAAAAATAAGAAAAAAAAAAGAAGAAAGCAAAAGATGTGGTGAAGACGTGTGTGTGTTTGTGTGTGTGCGTGTGGGGTGGGTGGGGTGGGTGGGGGGGTGGGGGAAGTTAAGGCAGCTACATCTTAACCAGGTATGGGGATCCTAAATATGTGTAGGTTGAGGGGAGGCGGCGCAGGTAAGACGGTGGCGGGGAAGTCAATTAGGCACACCTGTCAGCGAACACACACACACACACACACACGCACACACACACACACACACACACACACACACACAGAAGGGTTAGGCACTAGTCTCTACCCTTCTGGAGTCTTCTGTTCATTTTGTCATGCGATGTAACGTGTTTATTGTTATTTATTATTATTATTATTATTATTATTATTATTATTATTATTATTATTATTATTATTATTATTATTATTATTATTATTATTATTGTTATTATCATCGTCATCATCATCCATCCATCCAACTGGCTTAAAATATCATTCACAATTCAATTCTAACATCATCTTTTTCTTTTTTTTCTCATCCTTTGTGTTCTTTTGTGTATCTGTATTTTGGACACAACTCGTTAAAGATATAACTTGCTATTTAACTCAAACATCTTCCTTCTCGCTTTTTTCTCCTCCTCTTCTTCCTCCTCCTCCTCTTCCTCCTCCTCATCTCCCACAAGAACCGCAGTGCGTCCTCCTCCTTCTCCTCCTCCTCCTCCTCCTCCACCTCCTCTTCCTCTTCCTCCTTCCCCCATTTTCTCCTCCTCGCCCGGAAAAGTAGGATCCCAAGTTTTCCAGGAGGAGAATGAAACATCAAAGGAGAAGACTCCCTTTCTCTTTCGCACGTTTCTTTGTGACGGTCGAGGAGAGGATGGGAAACGGAGGCAGCTGATGAGAGGAAAAATGAAGGAGGGCGGTGAGGCGGGAGGGAGGTAATGGAAGAAGGAGGAACGCAAGGAGAGGGAAAAATTAAAAGAAAATGAAGTGTTGTGCTGGTGGTAGTAGTGGTGGTGGTGGTGGTAGTGGTAGTGGTGGTGGTGCAGAAGGGGAAGTACTGTACAGCTGTGGCGAGAAGATCATGTACGTAGTTGGGTGCGTGGGGAAAGAAATGTGAGGTGAATGTTTACGTTTCACTGTAATTGATTTTTCTTTGTATGCTTTTACCACCCCGACTACTACTACTACTACTACTACTACTACTACTACTACTACTACTACTACTACTACTATTCTTGTTCTTTTACTTATCCTTTTTGTTTTTCAATTATGATCAACTTGTTTTTTTGTTTGGTTTGTGTGTTGTAGCGTCTCTCTCTCTCTCTCTCTCTCTCTCTCTCTCTCTCTCTCTCTCTCTCTCTCTCTCTCTCTCTCTCTCTCTCTCTCTCTCTCTCTCTCGTCACTCAAGAAGGAACAGCCCCTCGGAGAAACAAATACTTCTTCACCTTCACACTCTCCCTCATCCCTTCCCCTCACCTCCCTTCTCTCCCTTCACTGCCCTGCCTGCACCCCGATTGATGGCCTACACGTGGCCCTGCTCACCCCTGACCCTCGCGTGCCCTCGCCCCTCACCCCGTGGCTCTGTGGATGACCATTGCCCAGTGTTTACTTGGAGGAGGGTTCGAGCACCGCCCCTTTAATCATGCTGTGTGACTTAAATGGAATAAACGAGGGGTGTTGATGGAGGGAGATTGTAAATAGAGAGGCGGGCAATTAAGGAAGATAAGGAAATGAGGATACTGTTGTACGGTCTTTGATTTTTAGGTTTATTCTGTGTTTTTTCGTCACTGTTTTCGTATTCGTGTGACTGTATAGTGTAAATCATAACGTGGATTTAGGTGTAGATACGTGAATGTTGGAAATTACAATGAACACTTTAGGAATGTAAGGGAAAATGGAAATGCAGTGGAAATTTTAATCTCAAAATGCATTTCAATTATAACTTTCTTTCTTTTCTTTGAGTTTGTAAGGTGAATGATAACGTAGATGAGTATAGTGATACAAGAACTTAATAACTGCATTGCATATAGTCTCTCTTTTACGGTGTACTTCAATCTCCTGCAATAAACCGTTCAACTGAGAAGATATGAGTATAGAGCCGGATTTAATAACTGACAAAGCAAAGTTGGTGATAGAGGAAGACTTTAGAGACTCGAGTGAAACATATAAGAGGAAAGATGAAATGTGACGACAGACGATGGTTATAAATAAGAAGCCAATTTCGTTTGAGATTTATAAGGATCAAAACAGCGATTATGCAAGAGAACTTAATGATATATTTGTATATCTTTTAATATTGAGGAAAAAGAGAGAAGTAAATAAAAGAATATAATAAATAGAAAGGTAATTTTTAGGGATAGAGTAAGATTTTCTAAAGCACAAATCTGTGGATGGTGATGGAGGCAGATTACACAGAAAGAAAATAGAGACAAGACGAGAGATGTTAATAAACTAAGGTTATATATAGAAAGGTAATTTGGTAGAGACAGAGCAAGGGTGAAAACGAGGAATGATGATGGAGGAAGATTATACAGACAAGGAACTGGGTAGACATCACTTGGTCTGAATAGTGTTAGTTTTATCCCCAAAACTAGACCACATTCCTGCCAAAACGCGAGACAGACGGATAAACAAACACTGGCGTGGCATTCCTAGCAATATGAATCTGGCGAGATGTACAAGTCGTGTGCATTACGAGTCCTAATGATGATGGGCTGATATTATACTTGTCATTATCCTTCTGCTCATCATCATTAGACTCTGGGATTCCACGGCAGGGCAGAGGCCTCTTCAAATCTTCACTCGCATTTACCATTCTTTCATTTCTTTCTTTTCTCTTTCATTGGAGTGGTAATTGTTTTTTTCTGTCATTCATGGGAGACAATTAATGTATTTTTTTCTTGAATTAGTTTTTTCTTGGACCTTTCTCACTTGTGCATAGAATAATCACATATCTGTTACTTACATGTACTAAATTTTTTGTGCATTATGTTTTTTGTCAATGAACTACTATTTCTACTACCATATTTCGGGACATGTAAACAAGAATTATAAATTCTACCTCTATAATGAAATATAATCTCGATTCACTGCATATTTTTACCAGATCCCACATGCCAAAACGTTCCTTAATGTGTACATGTGGAGAAATGTAAAGTGCATTGTGTTAACTGCATTTCTCTTCTAAATAAGCCAAGGAAAACTCATACTAACTTATGACTGTTAAGAAATGTAAAACAATTTAGCTACATGTCTATTTCAGGCCATTCTAGTAAAACGTCTTACATCTTGCAATCATAGTGAAGTGTTAACGGGTACAGTTTGGTATACTAGTTAGTTGGTAGGAGGTTAACCCCTTCAGTACCGGGACACATTTTTACCATGAGTTTTGGGTGTGATTAGGCGATTCTATGGAGGTCAGAAGATTAATAGCCAGAGTCTGTACTATTTTAATTCCCACTTGAGTTTCTGAAGCTGTGTAAGAGTGATATTTTAAACAGGATTATTAAAATGCGTCCCATTACTGAAGGGGTTAAAAGTAAGGTTGAAAATGCTTTAAAGAATGGCAGACTTCAGCCTTTAAGAGCACTGGAACTGAAAAAATGTCTTCGGTTATAATGAAACATTTTAAAACAATTGAAACATTTATTTATAATCCAATTTTGATAAGGCTGAAGATGAAGGTAAAATATTGACAATTGATTAAAAAGGAAATAGGAAGAAGAAAATAATGAATGAAAGAATTAGGCAAATTTCAAACATAATACGAGTACAGAGAAAACAATAAACTGATGGAAGGACAAATGAACAACACACAACAACAACAACAACAAAAACCACGATAACAAATAACAAATAAGACACACACAGACAGACACATAGACAGACAGACACACACGAAGCAAAGATTAATAAAAACCTGAACAATAACGCCATTTACACCAATATAATACAACAAACAGTCTTTTGAAGCCGAGAGTTAATAAGAGGCCATTTACAAGGTACGTCTGTCTTTGCACCACAAAAGTATATCTGTGACGTTTTTTCTCAGAGAATCACACGGTCAGAGTCAATCCCGAGAAGCAGAGGCGAGGGGGAAGGCTATCGCTGGTCATGCCTTATCTTATTACTGCTTCTCTTTCACTCTTTCAATTGCCGCGTCTTCCTCCTCCTCCTCCTCCTCCTCCTCCTCCTCCTCCTCCTCCTCCTCCTCCTCCTCTTCTTCTTCCGCTGTCTGGTGTACTGGATCGTATATTATGTAATTTCCGTATCTTTATTTTCTTGATTTCTTGGTTCTTTTTTCTTAATTTCTGCTCGTTTTTTCCTATTTATTATTTTTTTTTGGGGGGGATTGTTTTATATTTCTTTTCAATATTTTGGAGGATTTTATTGTATTGTAGCTTTTGTTTCCGTGTGTTGGTGTGAATTTGTCTAGGGCGCGTGCACACACACACACACACACACACACACACACACACACACACACACACAAAGTCCTTCCTCTCCTTTTCCTCTTGACCGCCGTACCTACCATCTTTCCTTCCTTCCCTCCTCCTCCTCCTCCTCCTCTTCCTCCTTCTGGTTCTTCCTCTTCTGACCACCAACCCTACAAGCCACGCAGCCACTAAATTACATCCTTAAGATCCTTCCTTTTTTTTTTTTTTTTCCCCTGAAGTTCATGAAGAGGATTGCTTACATCTTAGTCCGCGCCTCAGTTTGGTCGCCTCGAAGTGTTAATAAGTGCACTGTTTCTCTTGGTGTTTGTATAAGGGAAAGTCTTCATTCATAACGACATAAATATTACTAGTAGTGACTCACAGCTGTGGTCTGGGTGCGTGTGTGCGTGCGTGTGTGTGTGTGCGTGTGTGCGTGTGTGTGTGTGTGTGTGTGTGTGTGTGTGCGTGTGTGTGTGTGTGTGGTCTAGTGTGAATGTCGTTTTGGCTCTTGATTTTTTTTTTGTAATGTCTGTAGTTTTGTGTTTTGCTTAATTTCGTCTCCTCTTCCTCTTCTTTCGCCTCCTCCTCCTCCTCCTCCTCCTCC
>CM035198.1:18193132-18208160 GCA_020233015.1 Callinectes sapidus | reverse complement strand
TCTCTCTCTCTCTCTCTCTCTCTCTCTCTCTCTCTCTCTCTCTCTCTCTCTCTCTCTCTCTCTCTCTCTCTCTCACGAGGACATGACTATATCTGGTGAAGCGTGCCTGCCACAATGCTGAGTGGATCATAGGAGAGGAGAACATTGCAAAATAATTCACTTTGTTTTGCCAGGTGACTCACGCTCCATACCAAACCAGTGTCAAGTATATCACCTCTTCAGTGACTCCACAAAAAACAGAGGGAGGGGGCTGTACACCTCTAACGAAACACACATGCTAGCTTTTTTTTTTTTTTGTTCCTGTCTCTTTTTTTCCCTCTCTCCCTCAACTCTCACTTTTCTCCTGTGCCTCTTCTCTATTTCTCTCCTTCTTCTTCCTTCCTTCCTTGCGCTCTCCCTCAACTCTTACTACTTCTCTGTGACTCATTGGATATTTTTTTCATACGAGTCACGGTTAGCATTTCTCATTCTAAAGTTAAAACAAGTCAGGTTATGTTTAAATACTTTCTGTTCCTCAAGACTACAGTCAGTTGCTTTCTTGGGATATTTTAAGGATTTTATTTGTATGTCTATATACATGTTGGTCTTCATTATGTCACTATTACTCTCTCACTATGGATACGTATGAACACCTTAAGCCCTTCACTACTGGGGACACATTTTCCTATTTACTCTGCTAATCATTTGTCGATTTTATAGTTTCAGAAACTCATGTGGGGATTAGAATAGTACAGATTCGGCCATTAATCTTCTAACCTCCATAGAGCTTGCCTAACGAAAGAAAAATCGGGGTAAAAAAGTGTCCCAATGCTGAAGAAGTTAACTATGTTGCTTCACGTTCTTTGTCATTCTAGTAGAGGCAAATGTACCCACACCACCCTCCATTTCTACCCAATCTTCCTCCTTCCGATCAACAGAGTCTTTCATTCATCTGATCCCAGCCTGCCTCTCGAGTGTCGACCCCGGCAGGCAGGCAGGCAGGGTGGCCCTACCCCAATGGCCCTCTTGAGCCGCGGCATAATGAGGTGGCCGCTTCCTCTCCACCACATGGGCCGGGTGGTGGTAGTGGGGAGGGTCGGGCGTGGCACTATCGCCAGACGGTGTCACGTGCTGCGCCGACCCGCCACGCCCACCACCCCATCCCCCCCCCTCACACCCTACACTACATTCCCTTCCCTGACCGTGCCACCTCACTCTCTCCCTCCACCACATACCTCTCTCTTACTGTACCGTCTCACCCCCTCTTCCCGCCCTTAACCTTAACTCCCCCAGCACTCAAACCCTTCATCACATTCCCCTCTCCACTTCTTGCTCTCTCTCTCCCTCCACATTCCCCACCCGTACCGCTTTACTACTCCCCCTCCACTGGTCTCCCTCCCCCACCCTCCCGTGACAGGCACAATACGCAGCTCACGCACATGAAAGGACCGAAGTAAAACACACGCCACGCGCACGGCAATACCAAGCTGTGACGGTCATAAATATAAACTTCCATAATTAATTCCACGCACGAAACCCGAGCAAAGAGAGCTGGACACGCCAATGGCAGGCTTCTCGATCAACAGTGACGGAACTCAACGCTTCTAGACTTTCGGGGACAATCTTGAGGGAGAGGAGGGACAGCCTGACATAGACTCTTACGGTTGATCTTCACAGGTAACACAGGTGACCAGGCACAAATATCTAGCCACTGTGCGTATCGTTTTGTCCTGTTCGTCACTCCAAGCTGAGAATAAAGGAGTAGAAAGAGTGGGTGTGTGGGGGAGAGGGTTTCGAAGTTTGGTAGTGTCTATTCTGAAACCAGCGAGGCGCGCTGTCTGGGGCTGGTCTACTGCAAAGGTTGGCGGCGCTCGTGTTGCGACGATGAGGTGTGCGGGGTGTCCCGACCTCACCAGCTGTTCTTCCTTTCCCTCTTAAAGGAGACCCATTAGTACCTGTAGTGGCATGGCGGTCATTCCCACGGTCCTCACACACCTTCCTGTAGCTAAGGCAGACATCATATCCAACCTCGTGCGGGTGAATCTTACCAAAGCGTTGCCAAGCATCTCACCACAGGGAAACGCACAGGAGTAGGTCAGCTTTAGTAATGGCCCGACAGTAGCGGAGCGGCGCCCTTAAAGCTCACGTGCCCCGTCACAGCTGAGTCACACACAATACATCTTAGCCCCAGCGTCTCCCGAGATAATCCACACGTGCACACCACCCAGGAATCACTACGGGGACGTTCATGACACGCGGAACCACCAATACTGACGGTGGAGTCCAATTAATGTCACACCACGTCCATGCCTGACCACCCACCGCCCGCTGCACTGACCGCCACGACTCCCTCTTCCACCATCACCGCTGCATTATTTCTTGCTCGCTATTGTCAATTCCTCAGCCCTCAGCCCCTTCCAGTGCACTATTCCCCTCTCCAGACGCCTGAGAGCTGAAATGTTGCCTCGCTTCAACACGCTACGCCACACAACCATCCTGTTCAGCATTCCCTGCGTCCCCTGCCTCGCCTCGCCTCGCCTCCTCCTCCCCTCCCCTCACCGCGCTGGCTCCTGCATGTCTCCCTCGCCGCCTCGCCTCCTGTTCCCATGCCGCCAGCCGCCACCGCCAGCCAGCAGTACACCAACACTCTGGGGAGGTCCCAATGAACCTTACAAATCTAGAAGCTTCTGTTCTTTAAGCCTATCGACTCAATCAGACACCATGGCGATCTGAGGCTGAGGAAAGAGGAAAAATAGAGAGGATTACAGAATTGCCCTCCTGGACCCATCTGGCCGCCCTCCACCCTCGTCCATGGGGAGGAGGAGGAATAGGGAAAGTCCGCCAGGTGGGTAGCGAGGTAAGTGACTGGGGTGGGGAGCGCAATTCAATTAGATTTCGTTGCCCCATGTCTGTATTGACTCTCCTGGCTATCCCCTGCCTGCCTTCACCCCTCGCAGCTTATACCAGGAGCCCCACCAGCGAGTGTAGCCCCAGAATTGCCGTTCAGTCTTGCTTAGTCAGGGTAATTAGTGCAAATACCAAGTGGGAGGGGTCAGACAGCCAGAAATGAAGAAATATGCGAGATATAACATTAATTCAGTGTTCAATTGAAAAAAATGCTAAGTCAGCCCAGTGCAACACTACTCACACACACACACACACACACACACACACACACACACACACACACACACACACACACACACACGTTATACAGTCTCGCTAATTAGTGTTTAATTATATTAATGGAGGATGCGGCATCATGACACTACTGAAAATTATGACAACAAAATTAGGATATTACACTGTGTACCTTAATGGCTATGTGAGAGGCAAAGGCGTGCCACTGTAAAGGACACTGCGCATTATTCCAACCTATATATAACATTTCTATTCCACCAAGGTGATATTCAAAGGCCATGGGGATGATAAACCCGCTTCACCATCTTTTCTAGCTCCATGTATGTGCTTGTCTGGGGACTGGCGCCTCAGTGGGTCTCTTTTTTAGTCTGTTTTGTTGCCCCTGGACGTTTTCCCCTCCTACAGAAAACACGATGATAAAAATAACAATATCTATTGACCTGCTTCTTGTGTTACATATTGAGTTTGTCGGGCATCAGCGCATCGGCCAGCCAGTCTGTCAGCTCTCAATTTCCCTTTCCTAAGTTCATGTAAGGGAAACTAGCTAAGGGTATCAAGATATATGAAATAAAAGGATGCGAGAGAAAAGGAGCGTAGCAAGGAAGATGCAAATTAAGTTTTGATGCGTAGACCATAAGCTGGAGATGAGCAAGTAGTGAGATTAACCTGAGTGAGGTGCGAGGAGGAGGAGGAACAACCACGTGGAAGGCAAAAGGAATGAGGGAGAAAACGAGAACGCAAATGAATATTCCCTTGAGAATCTTCCCTCCCTCCCTTCAATGGATCTCCCTTTTAATCCTTACCTCCGCAGCCCCCCTGTCCATCTGTCTATCATCCCCCCCCCCCCCTCTCTCTCTCTCTCTCTCTCTCTCACTCTCTCTCTCTCTCTCTCAGGCAACCCAGGCACCTCACCCCTCTCTCTCTCTCACTTCACACCCTCGCTCATCTATATTGCTCATTTACTTTACTGCGTCACATTAATCCGTCCCCTCCCCGTGTTATGGGTTTTAACCTCGTTCCCTCTTTATTGATTCACCCTCCAGCGTCTGTAGCCACTTCTATCATTCTTAATCTCTTTTTGATCACGGAGTATTTTTTTTTATCCTCCTTCTCCTCCTCCTCCCAGTCACGAAACACATTCAATTTCCATCTCCTCTAATCATCCTTTTCCTCTTCTCCATAATTGCCTTCATCTCTCGTCCTTTCAGCCTCTCTTCCTCCCTCTCCCCTCCTCCACTCCATTGCTCCACACTCTTTTAATAAGTACACGTCTCTTATGCTTCCCTGAATCACTATCAAGATCTTCTCAGTCCACATTGCCACGTAAAAATGACCTTCGTTACCACAACATTTTGGCAACAGCTGCACTAAAGGATGGCCAGACGCAACGCTGACTCGAGATGACAAGTAGTAGGGCTTTTGGTATGAGAGTTTGGTTGGTTTTGGTTTGGTTAGGTAAGGTGAGGTGAGGTGGTGATGTGAGGTGAGTTAAGGTAAGGTAGAGTAAGTTAAGATAAGATATAGTAAGGTAAGATAAGTTAAGGTGAGGTGCGGTAAGGTAAAGCAAGGCAAGATCAGGTAAGGTAAGGTTAGATATGGTATGTGAAGGTAAACTGAGGTAAGGTAAGGTAGGGTAAAATAAGGTAAAAAGTAAGGTTAGGTGAGGTAAGGTAAAGTAAGGTAAGATAGGATAAGATAAGATAAGATAAGGTAAGAAAAGGTAAGGTAAGGTAAGGTAAGGTGTAGTCTAAATTAGGATAGGTTAGCAGTGATTAGGTTAGATCAATTAAGATATGGTGAAGCTACGTTACGTTCTATTAAGAAAACATAGATTTGGTGTGATTTCGTTTCGTTACGTTACGTTATGCTATACTAATATAGATTAACTCAAGATACAATAGTTATATCAAATTACGCTGGTTATCATCATGAACACAGTAACTTAAGTATATAATAAATAAATCAAATCCATTCATCACACGGATTTAAAAACGGAAAAACTAAGAAATGGACGAGGAAATGAGGAGAAAAAGAGCAGTATAAGATATCAAGTTATCAAAAAGTAAAAATGAAAAGTACACACACTGAACAATATGGAAGAAAAAGGTGGAATGAGTAGGGATGAGTGGAATACGTTGTTGTACGTGTGGAGACCAGGACATGGAGGCGGCTGGACTACTGCACTGTGATGGATGAAGTGTGACGGTGAGTGTGAGGGAGAGTGTGAGGGAGAGTAGTGTGAGGGTGTGAGGGGCTGATCAACGGAACGGAGAGGCATGAAAAGACACACGAGGTTTTGACAGAAGGCGTGGATCCGTGACGTGCTAATAAGAGGGACTGGAGTGTTTGAGGGAGTGACTGGTGGTAGAGGGCAGGGCGGCTAGAGGCAACGATGGGGAAGAAGAAGAAGAAGAAGAAGAAGAAGAAGAAGAAGAAGAAGAAGAAGAAGAAGAAGAAGAAAGAAAGAAAGAAAGAAAGAAAGAAAGAAAGAAAGAAAGAAAGAAAGGGAAGGAAGGAAGGAAGGAAGGAAGGAAGGAAGAAAGGAAGAAAGAAAGAAAACAAAGAAAAAGAAAAAAAGGAAAAAAGATAAAGAGAAAAATTTACCAACAAACACACAAACAAGAGAAAAGAAAGAAGAAGAAGAAAAAGAAGAAGAAGAAAAAAAAAGACGTCACGGCGGAACAAAGAGCGGCAGGTGACAGAGGAAACAAGAAAGGAACAGGTGTTGGAAATTTTTATCAGCTGCATGACACGTAAAGTCAACACAAACCTACTGGGAAGGAAAAAGAAACACACAGAGAGAGAGACGAGGAGCAACAATAATTACAGCCAATCAAAACAAGTGAGGAACTGACAGCGCCACAACCTCAAGGGAAATGAAACCAGAAAATAAACGTTTACTGTAACTTTGCCACAATCACACGTAATCCAACTACAATATAAGAAAGTTAAAGTTAGAAGAGCGATACAGCACTGCACTACCAGTAAACATTCTTTCTTTCTTTCTATCCCATCATGGCTATATCAATCCTTTGAGTACTGGGATGCATTTTCATATATATTCTGCTTATATTTGTCGATTTTATATAGCTTTTGAAACGTATAAGGGGGATTAAAATAGTACAGTGCATGACCATTAATTTGCTGACCTCCTTAGACCCTTCCTAATGTCAATAAAATCGTTTAGTCATACTCAAAACTCGTGGTCAAAATGTGCCCAAGTACTGAGGGGGTTAGAAGTATGACAGCAACGAGTCAACAGCAGTATAAGTATCAGCTTGCAAGTCACCAAGGCTCCTAGTGACTTGAGAAGGCTCCATCAGATAAGGTAATAGTATTAATTTTACACGGGTTTCTCAGTGTAGGTAAAGGAGAGTGTCTAGCTAACTTTCTAACTAAAAATCAGCTACGACGCACTGAAACATAGCAGTAATAAAACAGAAAATCAATCAGTGTGTAAGAAATTAATGAATCACGTAACTTATTAACTAGAAATTACGTGTCTAAGGGCAAAATTAATTACCTAACTAACTTTCTAACTGAAATCCAATCACGATTCACTTGAAAGCAACAGTAATAGAACAGAAAATCATCAATGTGGACGAAATAACGAATCACCTAACTTATTAACTAGAAATCGCGTGTCTGAGGGCAAGATTAACTTAACCTAACCTAATCTAACTAACTTTATAGCTAAATTAAATCACGACTCACAAAAAAGCAACAGAAATTGAAAAGAAAATCAATCAGTGTGTAAGAAATTAACGAATTACATAACTTACTAAGTGAAAAACGAAGTAGAATCACCCAAGCACAGCAGTAATAATAAAAAAAGAGAATTCAATTCCTGACAGTCTTACACCTCAACCTTACAGAGAAAACCCATGAGCAGTCTGATTAGCTCACCACCACCACCACCACCACCACCACACTGTCGCAGCCATTCATTCCACTCAGGCACACCACAAACACGTGTCATCTGTCCGCACTTTCCTACAATTTACTGCCACTCATTACTTTGCCAGCCATACCTGATCTACACTGCTATCATCTATCATTTTCCTTCTCTTCTTCTTTTCCTTTTTTCTTCCTTCTTCCCCTCCTTCCTCGTTGCTCCGTCATCACTATACCGTCCCCAGTTTCCTCTGTAATCAGCCGCCAGTCGTCACCAGCAGGCTCTCCTCACCGCCGCCTTGCTCTCTCCAATCCACTCGTCCCTTGTAATCAGCGTGAACGATCCTCTTCTTTTTTCCCTTTTTTTTTCTCTCTCGTGTGGCATTGATTTATCGAGCGGCTCAGTACGGGCCAACCACCACCATCACCACCGCTGCCACCGCCACCGCCCTCATGACGCAGTGGTGACGTGTGTGTAATGCCTTGCCTATTCCTAAAAGTAATTGCCTTTCTTTTACAAGATTTTAAAACACTGATTCGCGATATGTGTGCCGAGATTGAAACAAAAGTACGTTGTCTGAATTACTTTTGTACGTATGTTTTTTTTTTTTTTTTTTTTTTTTATCAGGTTTGCAATATATACTACCTGTAATGTTGATACGGTGTTTGAGTCTAAGAGTGTAGCTTCAGTGCGCCATTAAGTAAAGGAAGCTTAAAGAACCATTGCCTTAGAGGAAATAATTTGAATTTCAAAGGATGTTTTTATGTTTTAGAAGAAACTATTTCGATTCTGAAGAATGTTTATTTTTTACATTTTAGAAGCTATTTGGATTTTCGAAAAGTCTTATACACTAAGTATACAAAACACATAACACACTAATACTTAATACACTCAACACACTTTAGTATATAAAACACGTAACACACTAACACACTAAGAATACACCTATTACATTTAACTTTATAAAACACCGGAGACAATCCTACTAATCATCAGAGTGGTCTTAACTTTCAAACAGCCTTCATGAGAGAGAGAGAGAGAGAGAGAGAGAGAGAGAGAGAGAGAGAGAGAGAGAGAAAGAGAGAGGCGAGTTTAAGAATACAAGCCCACGTCTCATCCTTTTTACAATGGATGGCTGCTCACCTTCTGCTCCCTTCCCTCGTTCCCTTAACTAACTGGAGTCCATTAGATGCAGGCTGCCCCCCTCGCATCGCTAAAGCAGGTAGTGGGGCGTGACTTCCTCTTCTACCTGCCTACCTTTCCACCTACCTACCTACTCTTCCTTATCTAATCTTCCCCTCTCACTCTCATACACACTAATATCTATACCTTTACCTCCTACTCATCCATTCCATCGCTAACTCAACTCCAACACGAGCCCGAAAGAAAACACGAACGCAAGTAACGAGCCAAGAGAGAGGCAACACGAGACTTCATTCTGTCTCTTGCACTCCTCACCTAATCCGTTTCCCAGCCAAGCAGTCCTCACGCACCCACACCAAACCCAATACCTCACACCAGAACATATTGCCATTCGTGGGCAGACCCTATGAGCCAAAATACAAGTTTTTCCTCAGTTTTTTGTTACAGTTCTCCAGAAAGTAAGAGGGAAAGCCGCAGACGGGATGATGGGGAGAGAGAGAGGTAGAGGTAAGGAGGATAGCAGAAGGACAAGAGGGAAAGGAAAGAGGATTGTGAGGGAAAGAGGGGGAGAATGGAAAGGAAAAGGAAAGATTTAGTGAAGGAAAGAGGAGGTAAAGGGGAAGAGGAAAATAAAACAGACAGAGAGAAAAGGGGAGTAAAGGAAAAAAGACGGGTAAGGATGGCAGAAGGATAAGAGGGAAAGGATAGAGGATTGTGAGGGAAAGAGGGAGAATGGAAAGGAAAATGAAAGATTGAGGGAAAGAAAGAGGAGGTGAAGGGAAAGAGGAAAAGAAAACAGAGAAAAAAAAGGGTCAAGGCATAAAAAAAAACAGGAATGAAAGACATAAGAAGGAAAAATAGCAAGAATGGAGAGGCAATAAGGAAAAATATAAAGGAATGGAAAGTAAAAATTAATGAAAAAAAAGGAAAAATAAAACGAAAGAAAATAAGAGAAAATATAGTAAAAACCAATTTAAAACAGCGAAGAAAACAGGAAAAGAATAGAAAAGATAAATAATGAAAAAACGATGAGAGAGAGAGAGAGAGAGAGAGAGAGAGAGAGAGAGAGAGAGAGAGAGAGAGAGAGAGAGAGAGATAAGAGAGGAAGGAAAGAAGGGAAGCAAGAGAGGGGAAAGGGAAGAGAATGTAAGGGAAGGCAGAACCTCTATCTCTCTTCACTGATTGGACGCGCTGGCTTGCTGGCATATGTTCGAACGAATAAGGACATTCCTCTCCATTTTTTTTAGCATAGAGTGAAGGGTTGCTTTCATCCTTTCTTTTTACCCGCCTCCCCTACAGCCCCCCCAGCTCCCCAAGGCCAGCACACACTCATGCATGTACAGACCGATACGAAGATAGGAAAGTAGGAATATAGCTCAGAACTTTTACATTAAGCACACTTGCCCTCACAGTCTCTCCCACACACACGCACACACTCGTCATTCATAAGCAGGGCAAATATTGATCTAACTGAACATTCTCGTGTTTCACTGCAGCTAATTAGTTTTTTTGCCAATATCATCTTTCCCGCTCGATTCTTGAATATGTTCGCATGATTATCTGTCTTACTGTTTGTTCCCCCTCTTGTAGATCCAACGTTCTTTTCATTCATTCTTAGTTCCTCACTCACCTAATGGGATGGCTGCTCACTTGAATGACTTATAAGAAGTGGAAATGTATTTGTTCATAAACCCCTTCAGTACTGGGACACATTTTTATCACAGGTTTTTTGATGTGATAAGACGAATTTACTGATATCAGGAAGGGTCTTTGGAGGTGAGAAGTTTAATGGCCAGAGTCTTCACTATCTTAATCCCCACACAAGATTCTAAAGCCGTATAAAATCGCGAAAAAGTAAGCGAAATAAATATGAAAATGCACTCCAGTACTGAAGGTATTAAGATTCTAAAACTTACATTACTGAGATACTTCCAAGTTTCAAAAATAGTTTTTGTAAAGTAGCTGGTGATTATTTTTAGCCTTCCACAACATCAAATAGAATTTTACACATACTTGTAATCTTCCAATGGTATCCAAAATAAAATTAAAGTGTCATGGTATTGAAAGGTTTAGTATCTCTTTGCTTGCTCTTTGCTCTTATGCTTTGTTTCGTTATAAGGACAATTTCTGTATGATACAGGAATGAACAACTGGATTTTCAAGTGCGTTTTGGTAACTGAACGTGCGGAATCCATGTTATATTTTTGCCATAACCATAAAATCCCTCGTTAAAATCGCATTCACGTCCACTAAAACTTTTTTGAAGGTATCCGAGACCAGACACAGGAATGTTCAGGAAAAGGAACTTGAATTAAACAGATCAAACAAACACGAGAAAATAAACTGACACGGACAAAGGACAGGAGTAATTACAAACAAAACATCAATGAAACCACCACAAAAAGAGGTGACTCAGGAGCAGCTCAGATTTATTAGTACACAGGAGCGATTCAGAGCAGCATGACTTGCCGTGTGCCAGCAGCCCCTATATGGTATGAGTGTCACGCCGCCACGACCAGCAGTCCCCGGGCCACGGCTCACACGAAGGGCAGGAACACAACTCAAGTGGCTTTTAAGGACAACGGTGACTCTCTCCACACAGTTACTCAAGACCGGTGTTTGGTGATCAAATAGAGCGACCAAGGAACAGGTTTCAAAGAGAGTTGCGAGTATATATAACTTGAGGATAAGAGGAAAAATGCGTGAGGTGCTCCATAGATCCTATTAAGGTGTGCACGAGGTGATACTGACCCAGGAGCCTGCATGTAGCCAGAGGTGACTCCCAGATATACGTTCTCCTGTTCTTGCTCCCTATCTGATCTATAACTCGTGTGTCGTCAAATTGTAAGAGGCAGGTGAAGGTGTGACGCATCCTTCTTACCAGATCTATAACTCGTGTGTCGTCAAACTGTAAAAGGCAGGTGAAGGTGTGACGCATCCTTCTTACCAGACTGACAGCAACTTTCCGCACACCAACGCTGGGATAATGAACGCTAATCCCAATACTCAAATAAAGAAAAAAAACATATTATTTGGATTCAAGATATTATGACCAATCTCGGCAACTTAAGAGTGGTAAACCAAGGCAGGGAAGGTGAACTGGACAAAATAAAACGTTTCGTATCGAAGGACTTGAAAACACACCCAGCTGACTTGTATGAGTTAAGGTAATTGGATGAATCACAAAGCCTGATGATAATAAAAATGTTGTTGCTGGTGATGACGATGATAATGACGATGATGATGATGATGATGATGATGATAACGATGATGATGATGATGATAATGATGATGATGTTAAGGAGGAGGATGAAAAGAAGGAAGAGGAGGATAGCGACTACTATTATTGCACCCAGAGCCGAGAGAAATGTTTCCTGTAATTCCCATGACTGGTTCTATTGGAAAGACACCAAACGATGAAGATATTTATGTTTCAATACCACAAAAACTCAGGCTGGTGTACCATCTTGGGCAGGTCAAGTCAGGAACCAGGCCAGTTACTCCCTTTCCCCGTGACACCGAGGTCAGTGGGAGGCTGTATGACCTACCACGTACAGCACTGACTTACTACCCCTCGATCTCGGCAAACCAAGACAGATAAAAGAATAACAAAGCGGAATTCCAAACCCAAAACGCAGATAATAGTAACTTGAAACTCAATAGACTGCAAGCCGACACAAAGACATCACTGAATCAGACATCAGGAAATACATTCAATAGAAACGTAGAAAAAGAAAAACAAAAACGGAAAAAATACCTCTAATCTTTCTTTTCTTCTTTCTGGTGTGTGTGTGTGTGTGTGTGTGTGTGTGTGTGTGTGTGTGTGTGTGTGTGTGTGTGTGTGTGTGTGTGTTACAAGCATGCAGCAGGTGGAAGGGAGGGAGGGAGGAAGGGAGGGAGGGAGGGAAAGAGCTACCGTCAGACCGCTGTGCATGACTCAGGCTGGGAACAGGGCGCCATGACAAAAAGAGAAAAATGGACACTGGCAATAAGGAAATTGTACGCAATCACAGAAGGAAGTTACGGCAACTGTGCTTCCTGTAGACGTCTGGGAGGATTACGGTGCCTTGTCAATGGGAGTGAAGTGAAGTGAAGTGACTGACGCCTACGAGCCCCGCCAGCTGCTGTGTTCAGTGAGACGTGTGACCCAAACCTGCTACACTAACTACACAATAGGGATCTCTGGAAGTCAAGGGGGGATATTGCTCGCATGTACTGGGACACATTTCTGCCACAAGTTTTGAGTTTGATTAGACGATTTTATTCACATTAACAAGTGTCTATGGAGGTTAGAAGATTAATGGCCAGATTTTGTACTATTTCAATCTACACACGAGTTTCTGAAGCTGTATAAATTCTATGCATAATAAGCAGAATAAATATGAAAATGCGTCCAAGTACTGAAGGGGTTAAGGAGCATATTCTAAAGCTATTCTTCCCGTACTACTTTCGAAGGGATCTACGAGTATAGCTGATGCACGAGTTTCTGAAGGGTGTTGTAATGTTTATAGTGACGGATTAACATGATTTCTACGTTATCAATAGCAAAAACAGTGTCGGTAACTCAGCTAAGCATATCTGTTTCCTCTGAGAATAGTTCTGGTGTAATGGCAAGGGATTTCTGAATATGAGACTATGATAAAAACAACAGCCTCTCATTTATTTAATCTTGATAATTTTTTTAGCTTTGATCCTTATCATAATCATTATTTATGTGTGTAAAGAAAGATGGGGTAAGGCTACAAAAATTACACATGCAAAAAATAAAATTAAAAATTAAAAAAACATATTCAACTGCATATTCCTCATACAATATTAATTCAAATCAGTTCCAATCCCGTTAACATTTAATCATGGAAGCAAAATCGAATAAAAGAGGAAATTTTAAAAAAGAGAGGGAAAAAAGGAGAGCAGATCACATTTTTAGAGTTTCCCTGCAAAACAGTCAACAACATCAAAGCGCCTTGTTGACAAAATCCAAACACGCTCAGTAATAGTGAATAAACATATCAATAGGCATCAGTCAATATAGAAAGTCATAGTAACTCTCCTTCCCACCCCTGTCTATCCCTTCCTTCCTCCCTCCCATCACAGGCTCAACCCAGTTCTCTCCCAATCCCCCCTCCCCCCTCACCCTCTCTCTCTCTCTCTCTTACTCAGTTTCCCAGCACTCTCATTATTCACTTTCCGTACACTCTCTCTTACCATTAACACTCTCACTCTCCCACCATTTACTCTCCCACTACTCTTATTATCATTTTTGGAGAATTTATCATCACTTCTGCAAAATGTAGTTGAATAAATAATAAAATGTTTAAAATGTTTCAATGTTCAACTCGATGCCTCTCTCTCTCTCTCTCTCTCTCTCTCTCTCTCTCTCTCTCTCTCTCTCTCTCTCTCTCTCTCTCTCTCTCTCTCTCTCTCTCTCTCTCTCAGTAGTTACACGGGTTTTCAGTGTTTTTACGTTTCTAGTAACATATTAACAAAATTTCTACATTATTAAAATAACGCTAATAAAAGGCTCTAGTTGACGAGACACTGGTTTTCAAGGGTTACTTTTCTTTACGGTTCAAGTGACAGGTTAAATATTGCTATACTGTACCTAATAGTTAAGTAAACATAGCCAGACAGACCCTCAACACTCACACATACACTAAAATACAATATCTAAGTCAATATCTTATTCTCAAACACTTTTACTTCACCTTCACTGTTTCAAAAGGTTTTATTTAAATTTACACACGTTTTTTCAAAGATGTTTTTATGGTTCTGGAGGCAGTAACAAGACTTGAAATCCCAGCTAATCATCTCTGTGGCCTTGGAAAATAGTCGTGGTGAGAAAGCAAAGCGTTTCTGAATACGGATCTGATACTAAAGCCTTATGATGCTGAGATAGGAAATGAGAGAAGGGGAAAAATATCAACTCTCTCATTAACAGGTAAACGTAGCTAAATAGAATGTGGACACCATCACCACTTACCCATGAACTGAAAAACGAGGTAGATGTCTTTGTTGTTATCGGCACGCAGGACATTGAGGAGCCTGATGATGTTGGGATGCGATGAGAACTCCAGCAGAAACACGATCTCCCTGAAGGTTCTCTGGGCATCCGTCTCGTTCCTGAAGGCATCGAATATCTTCTTCACGGCAACCACGTCTCCTGTCCGCCTGTCGATCGCCTTCCACACAATCCCGTACGCCTGAAGAGACAAGGAGAAAGGCTCTGAATTTGCTTTCCTTAGAGACGTAGGTTGACGGGGCACCTGATAGAAGTACAGAAGTGATATAGGGGACATTAGCAAGGTTTTTAAGATCAATAATCGGGGTATAACCAGAAATAACGGGTTCAAGCTGCAGAAATTTAGGTTTAGGAGAGAAATAGGAGAAATAGGAAGGAAGTGCATGGGGACATTATATAGCAAGGTTCTTAAGATCAATAATCGGGGTATAACCAGAAATAACGGGTTCAATCTGCAGAAATTTAGGTTTAGGGGAGAAATAGGAAGGAAGTGGTTTTCAAATAGGATAAGTGGAACAGACTTATAATGTTAGTGCTCAGACATTGGCAAAATCGGCAAACAATGAGCAGAATAGATATGAAGATGCGTTCCAGTACTGAGGGGGTTAATGTTCTGATAGTTTGCTTCTCCTTTGTTTGTTACCGTTGTGTTCTCTAAACGAATGGATGAATAAGTTAATAAAAGCACAGGAAAAGTGTATTCAGAAAAAGATTTATTCATAATTTTTGTAGTGTTTTGTTATTTCATTGTTTTTACTACTACTACTACTACTACTACTACTACTACTACTACTACTACTACTACTACTACTACTACTACTACTACTAAAAAACTACAACTACTACTATAA
>CM035198.1:18168706-18182516 GCA_020233015.1 Callinectes sapidus | reverse complement strand
TCCTTGTTATTGACCCTGCAAACCTTGCTAATGTCCCCTTTGTTATAACCCCTATATCACTTAAAAATACTTTTATCAGGTTCCCCTTCATCCCACATCTCTCTAAGGAATGCAAATTCAATGTCTTTAATCTCGATTCGTACGGAATATTTCTCAACCCTTGTCTTCTTTCAGGTAATCTCCTTTTCACTGATTCTAGTAGTTCGATATCCGTCCTATAATGTTGGGACCAGAACTGTACCGCATAATCTAAAAGCTGTCTAACCAGCGTCAAATGTAGTTTTTATATAACGTCTGGATTTATGTTTTTAACACTCCTAAAAATGTAACCTAGTACCATATGTGCTTTATTTCTAGCCTGAATGCATTGTTTTCATAAACTAAGATCATATATCTATATATTTTTTTCATATTTCGAACTGATAAGAGCCTCGTTTTTGATAATGTACTTATTCTATAGATTACCTTTAATGGGTGCTTTGCATTTGTTAATATTAAACTGCATTTGCCATCTGTCTATCCATTTATTCATCCTATCCATGTATGCCTGCAATGCGAAAGCAAAAGAATCTGACCTAATTATTCTACCTATATTCGTATCATCTGCGAATTTACTAATATCACTGTTAACTCCACAATCCAAATCAATAATATATATTGAAAATAATAGTGGTCCTAAAACTTATCCTTGTGGCACTCCACTAATTACCTGAACTCATTTTGAATTAGAGTCGTTTATTACAACTCTCTGACGCCCATCGTTTAATTATGCTTTTCTCCATTCTGATATCGTTCCATATATCACGTGTGCCCTAGCTTTTTCAAGGACCTCTAATGGGATACCTTATCAAATGCTTTACTAAAATCTTGGTAAAGGATATCATAACTTTCATCATTATCTATTGCTTCATACACCTTACAATAAAAAAACTCAACCAGTTTGTAAGGCACGACTTTCTTTCTGCGAATCCATGTTGAGAGTGATTAATCAAATAATGTTGTTAATCCCCTCCCCTAAACTAAACAACTTTCTTCTAGCTGTCTTTAATTGGCCTATTTCTTCTCTGCTCTTCGTCTCATACACCTGAAAATCCATTGGGGTCCATCTTTTTTTTGACTGGCTACCTTAATTTCTTAATTGCTTTTAGCTTCCTTCGTTAATCTTTTGACAGTTCTGGCTAATTCCTTATATAGTGGCCTTAAATCCTCTTCACCTGTCCTTAACCACTGATACGTACTTTTTTTCTGTCTTATGTAGTACATTAGTCTATCTGTCATCCATTTAGGCTTATCCTTCTATGATCTTATCTTTTTATAAGGAATATTAGCTGCCTGGCCCTTATGTATTCTATCAACAAAATAATTACGTACTTCTTCAACCGTTTTTGCTACCCTCACCTATCCAACCCAGAGTGACCTGAGTCGTCCTGGACACTTAGCACTCTCACACACATCTGACCCTCTTCTCTCTCCTCCACCATCATTCCACACCTCTGCCAGCCCAAGCTACCTCCCTCCCCCATCCACCCTGAATCTTACCTGACTATCATTATCTGTCTTGTGGAAGTCAATTATTCACAAGTACCTTTTCAATCTATCGAATTTTGCCTTCCTAAAATGAGGAATCTGCCTCATACTCCTGTCTCGATCATTATCCTGCCCCTAAATTTCTTAATTTTATATGCAATCTAACTATGGTCGCTGTTACCTAGCCCTCTGATTTCCACTTGCGTAATTATTTCCTCTTTGTTAGTCAGAATTATATCTAAAATATTACTCCCCCTCATAGGTTCTAATATTACCTGTTTTAAAAAATCATCCTGGATTATCTGGTGGTTGTAACATGAATAGTCAAAGAAACACAAAGAGAGAGAGAGAGAGAGAGAGAGAGAGAGAGAGAGAGAGAGAGAGAGAGAGAGAGAGAGATTTACGAGTGCACATACGCAAATAATTATCACTATCACCACCACCACCATCACCACCACCACCAGCGTCATCAGGCAGAGTGGTACAGGACACAGGCACGTGCGGAACACAATGGGTGGTGACAGCCAGCAAGTTCAAGGAGGCGACGCACCAGATAGCACGATAGGGATGCTAACCACCGCAATGCAGCTGACACCAAGACTGGCCAGTGAGACATTAGCGTTCAATACTCCAATATGTTCAGCTTTGAAGGGAAGTGACAGCATTTACAGCCTCTATTCAGGTATCAAGAGCCCACCACATGTGTCACGCGTGTAAGTGCCCAGCCCACACCTCTCCCCACCCCTCTAATCAAGTCCCGCACTTCCCAAAGCGAAGTGCGTATTATGACGTATTCAAAACTGGATGCATATAATTATAATGTAGTGACTTTGAGCTCCTCGCCACTTGACACCGTTACATGAGTGAATAATTAGAGTAAATAGGTATATGTAGGAGGAATAAAAAATGCAGATGAGCCACACACACACACACACACACACACACAAACACACACACACACACACACACACACACACACACACACACAGGTCTTAAGGACACGAACCAGAAGAGCCAAGAGCTTTACAGTAGGACAGTGACCAGGCGGGGTTGGAGCACCAAACTCTGTGATGGGAATACTTGGCAGTTTTGATAATCATTAGTAGAAAAGAACAGCAGCAGCAGTAGTAATAATATCCATAATAGTTTCCTTCTTTTTATCATCATTATTATTCGTATTATTATTATTATTATTATTATTATTATTATTATTATTATTATTATTAGAATCATTATTATTATTATTATCATTATTATTATTATTAGAATCATTATTATTATTATTATTATTATTATTATTATTATTATTATTATTATTATTATTACTATTACATTATTAGGAGTAGTAGAAGCAGCATGTCAGCGCAGCGTAGTCCGCCTCTCGAGACCTCATCCCCAATCATTACGGACAACAAGCCCCATAATTCCCCATCATTACCCCTTGTCTAAAACACCACCAACCTGTCGCCTCATTACGCGCCAACTCACGCCCACAAAACCTCGTCTTGCGGCCACAACGCCCACGCAATAAAAATGACCCATTAAATCCGGTCACAACATCCGCCGCCAGCCGGGACAGGTGTGTGTGTGTGTGTGTGTGTGTGTGTGTGTGTGTGTGTGTGTGTGTGTGTGTGTGTGTGTGTGTGTGTGTGGCAGTGTTAGGACGCATCCAGACAATACTGGGACGCGACAATGCGACATCCAGCGGCTATAGATGAGAGACCCTCGCTGTTAATTTGGGACAAAACGACCCTCCTCCTCCTCCTCCTCCTCGTCTTCCATCACGTTCAGTTCTTCCTACCCTCCCATCACGCTCCAAGTTCCGTTTAACTGCAACTAATATCTGAACCTGTAAACTCGAAACACCTGTGCTCTCCATCACCTATGTAGGCTCAACACCTGTACCCCCCGCGAGGTACCGGCAAACTAAGCAACACCTACACCGGTGAGGCAACACTAGGGTCCCACCACTGATCACCACAGGAAGCCTTGCACTGTTCTTTACTCAGGCACACAATGAGTATCGGCAGAGGTGCAGCATTGGCGGCGGTCAATGATGGGCAGAACAATACCGCGCTCCGTTATGCAAATCGTTCATTACACCACTGGACAGGAATTGCTATGCGTGTGTGGCCGTCTGCTGGATTGCCTCGTCAGGAAAGACAAATTACATGTACCAGTGAAGCGCAATGCTTTGTTATATTTAGTTTATTTCCTATTACGTGTTGAATATCTATAGCGCAGCACAGACCGAGAATTGTATGGTCTCTCACAGCAATAATTATGTTTATTGCTGGTGGCTACAGCAGAGAGAGAGAGAGAGAGAGAGAGAGAGAGAGAGAGAGAGAGAGAGAGAGAGAGAGAGAGAGAGAGAGAGAGAGAGAGAGAGAGAGAGAGCACCAATCAAATGTACTAATACACCACATTATTTCTCTAATTCAACCACAGATGACAGAGTGAGCTTTCTTCCCTCTAATTACTGTCCTCTATTGTCTTTCTTTTTCAAGTCATTTCCTTTCTCCCTTTCTCCTTGCTAACACATGCTATTTGTTCCTTCTTCGTTATTCATGTTTACCTTTCCTCCATCTTTGCAAGGCGCCAAAATGACCCAGAAATACAGCATTAAATTCAATCAATCCATTTCCCTTTCCTCCTCTCCTCGTACACAAAGTTAAACTCCAGGAAACCCACACAAACCTCTCATTTCCCGTGACGTCCAACCTCCTTTGCTCTGTCTGTGTCTTCCCTGCTATACTCAAACACGAACCAGTATTAATTGAAATGAAGGAAGTAGCACTGAGAGAGACTTATAGAAGCACTATTACTGAAGGACATACATACCACATTCGCTGGGCATATAACAACGACTCTTCACTATAGATATGTTTAGAGAAATGATCTCAGTATGACGTGCTAAGATATATGTGTATCGGTCTATCTTCTGCCAATAGACCAACTATGTATGTATGTATGTATGTATTTAGGTAGGTAGGTAGGTATGTACTTGCCAGCATTAACAGGGTGTACTTACATGGTTGCACTCACTGGACTCTTTGAATTCCATCTCTTACCTGGAAAGAGAGCAAAATTAAGTTGTTATTCTATTCATAAAGGAAAGAAAAGTCAAGCATTTAATCATTTTCTGAAGTACAGCACTCGTCGAAAAAAGTTGAAAAAAAAGTAGAGAAAAGTCAGGAAAAAAATATAATGTCCAGCATACAATCACTACCTGAAGCACAACACTCAGCAAAAATAAGAGATGCTGTTGAATAGCTACATTTGTCGTACCCAAATTCAAATCCTGCCGAGTGGGCCTTTATTTTCTATCGGTACAAAATTCCAATGTTTCTTTATAGCACTCTTTTAAAGTAATAAAGCAGTGACCTGAAACTTTGAGGCAATATTGACAGAAATTCTTAATTATGTAAGTTTTTCTTAGATGACTTTAACCTCCCGAAAATGGTCCTGTGCTATAGCCATTATCTGATCAGCAGTAAATTTGAAGCTGCTGAAGAGATAATGACTAAAGTACAAGACCAGTTTCGGAAGGTTAAGATGGATTTCAAGACTAAAAATTCGTCTCTGAAAAAGTTACATACTCTATAATCTCTTAATACGGGCCCTGGTGCTCCCTTTCTGAATAGCAGTCATGTATGGGTAGTCTCTTCAGGTGTCAACTGGACTGCTAATGCCATTGATATTGCTTTAGGAGTACACATGTTTTTGTTCTTAGCATTACGAAACAGATACTAATACATAATTGAAATCAGGTTTGTTTGTTTTTTACTGACGTGTTTTTTTCTCATTTTTTCCTCATTCTGGTGTTAGCACGATGAGTTTTAAGGCAAATCACGTAATGCCTTGCCGGCCATCCCTCTCTCACGCTACCTAACCCACCCACACACACACACACACACTTACTTGGGGTTTTCTCACACCATCATTTGTCGCCACCCATTCTAATCTATATCCAGTGGGTACCTCTCTCTCTCTCTCTCTCTCTCTCTCTCTCTCTCTCTCTCTCTCTCTCTCTCTCTCTCTCTCTCTCTCTCTCTCTCTCTCTCTCTCTCTCTCTAGCGAGCGAACTCTCAAGTCTAAAGAATTCAAGGACGGGATATTTTTGTGGCTGAAAGGAAAAGAAAAAATAAAACATTTGATATTTTTCTCACGACTTTTTTCACCTGTCCTTCTTACTCTCACCCTCATCTCCACCTCCACCACCACCACCACCACCACCACCACCACCACCACCGCCACTGCCATCATCATTAAAGCACTAAAGCTCGTCAGTCTGATGTGTGCCTCCAGTCTGAGAAGCAAACAGAGCAGAGCAGAGCAGAGCGGGGAGGGGCGGGGCGGGGCGGGGCGGGGCGAGGTTCCAGGCGTGGTCTGGAGTGGCGACACACCCACCACCAGCCAGGGACACGTAACACAGCAGAGGTCGCCCAGTACATTGACCAAAAAAAAAAACGGTATATGTGCGGAAACAGCCTTTTTTTGGTAATTAATCACTTCCATTAAGATTTAAACCGGGGCCTTCAGTTCATAAATGTAAAAGTAGAAGGAAAAAATCCCAATTCTTCTATTTATTGGTTGTAATTACAAAGCAATAAGTAAATCAAGACATTCTTTTCATTCCTTGGTTTATGATACACACCACATCGTTTGAACCAATAGAAACCAGCATACCGGACACAGTTTCGCACGAAAGAACAACAGTAGAACGTTGCCACATCACGCAAAGGTATGTGGTATACGTTTGAAATTGTCTTTTCGGTGTTTGGAGAGGCATGAAGCGTAGATAGTTGGGTTGAGAGTGGATGGGAGGAACAGGGTTGTGGCAGGATGATATGGGGCAGGCTGGGGTAGTGCTAAAGGCAGGTTTAAGGCAAGGTGAAGTAGACTGAAGCAGTGTTGAGACAGGGTAGGGTGGACATGGATGAGGTAGAGTAGTGCAGGGTTAAAGAAGGCAGGGCTGTGTAGGGTTCAGGGTTAAGGCAGGGTTGGGGCAGAGTTGGGGCAGAGATGAGAAAGTGGTAAAGGTTAGTCTGAATGGAATTGGTAGGGTTGGAAAAGGGGAGCAAGGGTAGGGATGCGACAGAGACGTGTATGGCAGGGTGGGGCAGGGTTGAGGCAAAATGGGCGGCAGCACGTGGCACCCCCAATCAATACTGGCATGCAGGTGAGGGCCAGACAGGTCGATGAGGAATGCGACGGCAAGCAGGAGGGTCGGACCAACACACATACACTATTAGTCCAGTTCCAGACTCGACGTGGCGCCGCACTGTCTTCCCACCATCGACACACTGCCCTGCTCACCACCACCACCACCACCACCACCTCCACCACCACCACCAACAACCATCACTGAAAAAATCTATGATAGGCGTTCTAAAAATACGTGCTGTTATGAAAGTTCAAGTTAATACAATCATTTTAACCACAAAAGTTACGGGTATTTCAAGCCTATCACTATTTTTGTAGCAATCAAACACTTCCCTTTGAAATCAAACAGAACACTCAATCCATCTGCTACTCCCACTAATGTAAATATACACTCTAATATCCTCCCCTGCAAACCTTTTCCTTCCTCTCCCCGTTACCCATTCGCATCCCAACCTTACGGCACTCCTCCTTCGCATCATCAAATATTCACTCGGTCCGCTGGCCAACACAAACAGACAAGTGTGTATATGTGTATATGTGGGTGTGTGGCCAGACTACTATACGAACACAGGAAACGTACGTGTGTGTGTGTATTTGGGAGACAAGGGAGGAAGGGAGTAACCAGCAGGAAGTTTCAGCACACACATCGAGCTGGAGCGGGCGTGGGGCCATTAGCGAGTCGGGAGAGTACGTGGCTGAGGCACTGGATTCCTTGGAAGAGAGTTGAAGGACGAGGCAGAGTAATGAGGACCGCGTAAACAAACATAGCAGAATTTCGAACGAGGCGGTTGGTGTAATGAGAACTGCTGAGGAACTACACTAATGAAAAAATAAATGCTGAATATTGCAAACCACGATAGGCAATTAAGAAAAGGACTTGATGTCATTAGTGAGGAATTATTGAGGAGTTACACAGCACTGCCAATAATCACTAACCATCAACATCCACCAAATAAAGATAGACAATCCGATCAACGAAAAAAAGCATGAAAGAAACCAATAAACAGAGATAGAATGACAAAATATATGGTGTTTTTTTTTTTCTGTTCGGTAATACTGAACTAGTTTCATTTCAAGTTTTTTTCCCTCAACACGAAAGAAAATAACAATCCTCTCTCTCTCTCTCTCTCTCTCTCTCTCCATGGTAACCCGGACCACCACAACACGGGGCGCCAGAATGTATACACCTTCGCCGGCCGGCACACCTGAGCGAGGAGCAGCGAGTGGGCGCCGCGCCGTGCTCAGGTCAATATTAGAGATGACTCAGGAGTAAGCCGCCGCCGCCGACGTGCTGTGTGGCGGGACGCGGCGATAAGTGACTCACGACGAGAAAGAGAGAAAGAGAAAGAGAGAGAGAGAGAGAGAGAGAGAGAGAGAGAGAGAGAGAGAGAGAGAGAGAGAGAGAGAGAGAGAGAGATGGATTTTATTTTTTATTTGATTTGATTTACTAAGCGCAATGTTCAGGAAATACAGGTTAATGTATTAGTGAAATAATAATACAAAGAGTTATAAAAGCCCGCTGAGGAAAACACACACACACACACACACACACACACACACACACACACACACACACACACTAGAAAACTCTAATTACACTCAAATACAGTGTACAATAAACAATGAAACAGGCAAACATAAATGACAGGAACGATAACACACAAAACTGACACACAAACAGCTAGACAGATATGGAAGGTCTGTGTGCAGGGTGGGGGGAGAAGGTGTTGTGGCGGGATGTGTACCAAATGCCCAAAGTGTATAGATCAAACAGTCTCAAGTCCACAGAAGACATACACACACTATGAAAGTAAACAAAGAAACGATACTACACCAACACAACCAGGACCAATGCATACCTACCTACCTACCTGCATCACTTCCTTTCCTGTGCAACATTGAGCTAATAAGTAACACACTGACTCTTAATATCGTCAGGAAAACAAAATACAAAAGCCACACACACACTGAAACTAAACAAAAAATGGACAATATGCTAACAGAACCCACACCAATACATACCTGCCTGCCAGCCTGCATCACTTCACTAATAAGTAATCCAGTGACTCTTAATATTATCAGGAACGAGAGTAGATGCAGATTCAATAAACAATACGAAGAAATAAAATGTAAAGACACAACAGTACAAGAATCTGCACCAATATTAATTTCATGTTCTTCTCTCTTTCGTAACCCACAATAGAACAGCTAAGAGAACAATCACCCTAAACATTACTAGACACTGAACTTGCAATACTAAAAAGAAAACACAAAATACAAAAGCAACAACAAACACAACACACCTCTGAAACGTCACTCCTGATACAACAACAGTGTTTGTATAGCATATAAATACACGTTACCATCTGCCATCCAATACAACACCAGTAATTGGGAGACAACACATATATATTGACGTGAGAGCCCACTGCGTCACCGTTCTCTAACATATACCTGTGAATCTGAATGGCAAAGAGAGAGATGAGATAAGATCAGGTGTGTCCTTTTGCAACACGAAGAGGTGGTAAGGAGAGGGAATGAAAGAGAACAAAGCAGAAAAGGAGAGATAGGAATACTTGAGATGTAAGAGGAGTAGGATAAAGAAGGAAGAAAAGAAGAGGATAGAAAGAAAAGACAAGATCACCTGTGTCATGCTGCAACGCAATGAGGTGGTAAGGAGAGGGAATGAAAGAGAACAAAGCAGAGAAGGAGAGACAGGAATACTTGAGATGTAAGAGGAGTAGGATGAGGAGGGAATAAAAGAAGAGGAAAGAAAGGTAGGACACAGGAAAAGATAGGTCACGTGTGTCCTTCTGCAACGCGAGGAGGTGGTGAGGAGATGAAGAACAATGCAGGAAAGGAGAGATAGGAAAATTTGGGGATGTAAGAGACGCAGGATACAATGGGAAGAAGAAAAGAGGAAAGGAACAGGAAGAAAAAAAGGGAGAATAGATGTGAAGGGAGCTGAAAAGAGATGGAGAACAATGGGGAGAGATAGGAAATATTTGGAAGTAAGAGATGCAGGATAAAGGGGAAAGGGAAGAGGGGGAAAAACGGAGAAATAAAAAGAGAATAGCGAAAGAGAAGGGAAGGGGAGACTAGGAAAAGAAAGGATAAAGAAAAAGAGAAGATGAGATGAGGGAAAGGGAAGAGAGGATAAGGTAACAGGTGAATATACAGTATAAGGTGGAGGGCGTGTGGCTTATCACGTAGGTACGAATAAACTCATTCTTCGTAGAAGGCTGATAAAAAAAGGCTGATATAGACCGTACATTATTCCTGCTGCTGCTGCTGCTGCTAAGCGAAATGCAAAGGCAGATCATCTTCACTGCACTTCACACTGCCTTAATTAATTAATTTGCATGCAAGTTACTTAAGTTGATTACATCCTCAGTAACTTTCCTGGTTCCATGTAGGAAGTCCGGGAGCACATGGAGAAAGAATTGCATATAACAATGAAATATGTTATGTTGTTTGGTGTTCCATGCCACGCAGCTATAACCAAAAAAACTCCTTATTCTATTTCACGTCATCATTATCATCAACATCATTGTCACCATCAAAATAATAGCCTCTTGTCATTGTTGTCATTACTATCATTATGACCACCATCATCATCACCATCACCACCACCACCATCACCATACTTTCACCATCATCACTATCAACACTACAATCAATAAGACAATCTTCTTTCCTGCCATTTTCTTTTTCTCTCCGCTAATACAGACAACTTCCCCAAACTTTCACATTTTTCCTCTTCCTCATCCCGATCCATCTCAGCTTTCAATACCTGAGTCGCCACCCCCGCCAGTCTCTCATCAGAAATAACACATATCTGAGACTACCAATCATTTGTTATCATTCACATAACTACACTGGGTATATATATGATGCAATACGAGTCTACCCTCTTGCTTCACCATTAACACGTCATAATCTTGCCATATTAATCTTGCTAGCAACGACGCGAAAATTTTCATCATCTCCGCATCATCACTCTTAGTTAACATCATCACTATGACAATCACCATTACTCCTCATTGTTATCATCACAAGTCTACCTTCTTGTCATCATATTGCCATAATAATCTTACTATCAATAATGCAACATTTTTCATCTCTTTATCATCATTATCATCATCACTCTTAGTTAACGCCATCAACATTACAATCCCCATCACACATCATTGTTATCATCATAGTCCAATAAAAATCAAACAACATAAAAATCAATCAACAATGCAAAAATTTTCATCATCAGTCACTATCACTGTTATCATTTTTAGTTAAACACCATCGCCATCACAACCACCATCACTCATCACTGTTATCACCACCACCACCACCACCACCACCACCACCACCATCAGGGTCTACAATTCCAACTCACGACAAAGGGACAAAACTTTCCTAATCTTTCCCACTCGTCTCCATCAGCCTTCCTTCCATCCATTCATTCTTTCACAAGCCACCTCAGCAAACCTCCTTATCCCATCCCCCAATAAAGTTCACCACACTGTCTACCCTATAAAATATAAAACGACAACTAAGGCCTTCATTTTTATTATTATTCCCCCTTTTCCACTCCAAGTAACCTGAACTGAGCCACACTTCCCGCAGCCACAGTCTCGCCCCACAATTACCTGCGTCTATTCAAAACCACTTCAGACTCGTTTCATTTCATCGCCTCTGCATGCCAGCCACCCTTCCACACCTTGCACACCTTTACTGACCATTTTCAACCCACTTGCTCCCTCTCTCTACCTCTCCTCACCTTTTTTTGCTCACTCCTCTCCTCTCCTCTGCCTGAAACGCGTCTTTCAACACGTATACCATGAATATAAACCTGCAAACGTGACACACCACTCTCCCAGCCGCGTCTCTTACAGGGGCGGTACAGGGGAAGGAAAGGTAAGGGAACGCTGTGAGATGTTGAATACTGTCTGACCTGCTGTGAAGTGAAGGAGAATTTTGAGGGAAAAAGAAAGGAAAGGGGAAAAAGGAGGAGTGTTTGAAGGGGAAAATGAGATGGAGAGGACGAGAGGGATGAGAAGATGGAGGAGCAAGGTATGGCAGATAAGGAGAATGGGAAAGGCAAGGGAGGAGATAAGGAAAGGAGAAAAGAGATAAGACAAGGGGATGAGAAGATGGGAAAGGAGAACAAAGGGGAAACAGAAATAAAAGAACGGAAAAAAATAGGAAACAAGAGAGGAAGTGAGGGAGAAAATTATGGGAAAATGGTAGAAAGGCAAGAAAGCAGCGCCGGAAAATATCCAAATATATCATGAACATGCAAATTTGGCAATCTTTCCCACCACCACCACCACCACCACCACCACCAGCATCATAACGCTATATTCCCTCCCTCCTCCCCAACAACGAGCAGCTTCTGGAGTGAATAAACCTCAGTTGTGAATATAAAAGAAAATAAAGAGTAAAAACCACGAATTTTTCCAAGCAGGAGGGAGGAGGAGTGGCTGGTATGAGTGTTATGTAATCTTTTGTACCGATACAACTGTGTAGCTTTCCAACGTGCACGCTCTATTACTAACCTTTTTCCCTTTTTTGTAATCATTTATCCATCTTTATCTTTAACTTTATCAATTCTGGTTTATCTATTTATTTCACTAATTTATTTTCATGTATTTTTTCTATAGAATGACACAAAAATCCTGAACAGATCCTTGGTTCTTCCTTGTCTTATAAATACTGTTTCCAAAAAGCAAAATTCCCCCTCTCACTCTCTCTCTCTCTCTCTCTCTCTCTCTCTCTCTCTCTCTCTCTCTCTCTCTCTCTCTCTCTCTCTCTCCTTAGCAGTGGAGAATCCTTGTTAAACTACCGCTGGAATCGTGAAAACTTCCTTTTAAAAAACTCCCCTAACTTTCCACCCAAACCAGTTAAAAGTGGCCAAGACAAAGCACCAGGATGCCACAGAATCTTGCCCCAGAAGCCCCCACACTTGCTACCCTGAGCCTCACTCCTGCCGGGACTCATCTTTACCCCCCTCCATTACTCCAGAACTTGAGAAACCCCACGAGGAAACTAACACCACAGCAACACACCACAATCCACGTCTATTTTATTTATTTTTCTCTCCTTTACTTTCCTCCCCGATAAAGTGTTAAAGGGAGTGGGAAACCTGTGCATGGTGGAGACATTACGTGCAGGTTATGGACACACGTTATGCATATCGATCTAATGGGGATACCCGGCTGGCTGCGCTTCACACCTGCACGGGAGCACGTAAAATTTGCACCTACAGCCCGCCAGGGTGTGAGGGTGGTGTGCAGTGGACAAGAATGGAAAGGGAAGGGTGAGGGAAAACACGGCAGATGACACAAGGCAAAACAATGGAAAAAAGGAATGAAAGAAAAGGAAGGGAAGGAAATAGAGATAGGGGAAAGACCAAGAGAAACAATGAAAGAGGGAGAATAAAAAGAGGTGGAGAAAGGAAGGGAAGGAAGGTAAGAGAGGGGGAAAAGTCAGAAGAGACAGTAGAAGAGGAAGAATAAAAAGGGATGAAGAGAAAGCAAGGAAAGAGAAAGGGAAGACGAAGAAAGACAATAGAAGAAGAGGAATAAAAAGATGAAGAAAAGAAAGGGGAAGGAAGGGAAGAGAAAGGAAAAAATCAGGAAAGATGGAAAAGGATTAATAATGAGATTAAGAAAAAGGAAGAAAAGGAAGGGAAGAGTGGGGAAGACCAGAAAAAGACAACGGAAGAGGAGGGAAAAGAGAGAGATGTAGAGAAAAGGATGGAAGGTAGAGAAAGAGAAGTAGAGAAAGGAAAAGTTAGAGTGAGAAAGAAGGAAAAATAAAAAAGAGAAAGGACAATGGAAGAAAAGGAAAACGAGAATGTACAAATGGAAAAGTTAAGTAGGTAGGGAAAGAAAAGAAGAATCATGCAAAGAAAGGAGAAAGGAAAGAACAAGTTAATGGAAGAAGAAATCAAGGACAATAGCAACAGAGACAAAGGAAAAAAAGAAGACACAGAGAAAGGAGGGAGAAGAAGAGAGGGAATAGAAATAGAGACAGATATAGGGGGGAAAGACAAAAAAAAAAAAAAGAGAGAGAGAAAGAGAGAGAAGGGGAAGATGAGATCGCCACTGTGTGTGTG
>CM035198.1:18023549-18033635 GCA_020233015.1 Callinectes sapidus | reverse complement strand
TCTCTCTCTCTCTCTCTCTCTCTCTCTCTCTCTCTCTCTCTCTCTCTCTCACCTATGATTCTATCCCTTGCCTCCTTTCCTTTGTCCTTCCATCTCTGAGTGGTAAGTGATGTGGCAAGGCTGGGTGGTGGTGTTGGGGTAGGTAAGGCACCGCTACCAGCCTGCCTGTGTGTGTCATTGATGGATATTGAGGAGGGATCAGTAATATCTGTTCTCTTGGATTATATGGGGAAAGATCTTGAATTGCCGGTTGTTATACTTTTTGCTTTGATTCTTTGAGCTTTGGAGGAGAGAAGAGTGAAGGAGAGGAAGAGGAGAGGAATAGATAATAAGGGAAAGGAAAAAGGTGTGAATTTGAAGGTGTATAAGAAAGAGGAAAGAAGAGAAAAGATGGCATAAGAAGAGAAGAAGAAAAGACAAAATAAGAAAAAGGAGGAGAAAATACAAAAGAAGAATAGAAAGAAAAGAAAATGAGATAAGAAACTTAAAGAGGAGACGGAAGAGAAACAAGATAGATCACACACCAAATATCAAATCGGTAGACTGATAAAACTCAAATAGACAAATAAGAAGCAAAGTAAAGTAGGAAGGGGGAAAAAAAGACAATCTTATCCTGACCTTGCCGCCTCGTGAACCTGCTTGCGACACTGCAGGTAAACACAAGGAATACAAGTGTTGCTTTTATTGTCTTGGTGGCAGGTGGGGGGGGGAGCTGGAGAGGGGGAGGAAAGTCGGGTGGGGGGTGGGGGAAGAGAGGCGACCCGCGGGTTTTTAGCGGGGCCGAGCTGGGAACGGCGGGAAAAGAGAGGAAGAAGAGAGGGAAGAAGGAGGAGTAGAAGAAAACTATTACTATTTGTTCTTACGTGTTTTCTCTCCTTTTTACTGCAAAGGAGGAGGAGGATGGACGGGGAAAGAATAGTGGAGAAGAAGAAAAGAAGGAAAGAAATAGCTGGAGTAGGAGGAGGAAGAGGCGGATTAGTAGTAAGAAGAACAGGAGGAGGAGGAGGAGGAGGAGGAGGGGGCAAGAATAATGTAAAAGAAGAAAAGAAAAAATGATTGAAGTAGAAAAAGAAGAGGAAGGGGTGGAGTAGTAATAGTAAGAACAAAAGTAGGAGGAGCAGGAGCAGGAGCAGGAGGAAGGAAGGAAGGAAGAAAAAGAAAGAGAAAAAGAAAAGAGAGGCGTAGGAAAAACTATCAAATACCTCTTATCAACTTGTCACCGTCTTGTTTTTTGTTCATATTATCCTTTTTTCACTTTCCTCCACCCCCTTCGTGTGACATCTCCACCTCTCCACTCGCTCTCACACCATCACGACCCTTGAGAGAGGAGGAAGGGGGGGGGGAGAGGGAGTCGTCCTTCAGATACTGTGGGAGAGGGAGAGGGGAGAGAGAGAGAGTGAGTCAGAGGAAAGCTGTGTACATTGCTCTCTCTCTCTCTCTCTCTCTCTCTCTCTCTCTCTCTCTCTCTCTCTCTCTCTCTCTCTCTCTCAGTGGTTGAAAATATGAGAGTAAAATAAACAAGAGACAATTTTTCCTTTCACATTCTTTCATGTGAAAATAAAACACATACCAAGTCTCTCTCTCTCTCTCTCTCTCTCTCTCTCTCTCTCTCTCTCTCTGGTGAAATAAGAGCTTAGGGTGAGGGTGAGAGTAGTTAGAAAGCCATAAAGAAGGTCTAAGTGAGGTGGAGGAGATGAAAGGGCTAAGATACTATGCTAAATATTCATCAGTGTTTCGTTATCTTATATTTCCTTTATTTTCAAACACTTGGGTTGTCACGAGGGTTATTTTCAGAAGTTTTTCATATGACAACTCGTGTTATTGTCAGTATTTCCTGCTTCTAACGATGCAAAGTCCTTCTTAACCCCCCCTTAATTCCCTTTCAGTACTTTGACATATTTTTTACCATGAGTTTTGAGTATGATTAAACGATTTTATTATTAGGAAGGGTCTGTGGAGGTCAAAAGATTAATGGCCAGATTCTGGATCATTTTCATCCTAACATGAGTGTCTGTAGCTGTATAAAATCGACAAATAATAAGCATAAGAAAATGCGGTATATACTGAAGGGGTTAAACTCTAATTTGTCATAGAATTACATAGAAAACACGGGAACTTCCATTAGAATCTGTTAGAAAAAGTGTCAGAACAAGATCCTGTAACATTTTCCTTTTTTCCTTAACTTATAATGAATGTTACTGAAGTTCCCAAGGCTGTGTGCATGATTTCAACAATACTTTTACCAACTTCTCTCTCTACATAACCAAAGCGACAGACACCCATGAGAACCAAAATAATCACCTATGTGGCCTCTAAAAGTAATGTTTGTGAGAGAGCAAAGCGTTTAGGAATGTGGAGCTTTGAGTATGGGAGGCGTGGAAGGCTGCAGGAAGAAGAGGCGGAGGAGGAGATTAGTGAGAGGAAGCTATGCAGATGGGTGGAGATGAGAGACTGGAGGAAATAATGAATAGGCCGGAAGATGACTGGGGAGGCTGGTGCAAGGATGCTGAGAAGGCCCTAGGGTGGGCGAAGGGAAGCGATTTTATGGGAGAGGTTGTTTTCTGAGGAGATGGAGGAGATGCAGGAGGAGGAGGAGGGAAAGGGGAAGCAGGATGAGGGAACGGAGATGTGTAAGATGCGTTGCTCAAGCGTGGTAATGTGGGATGTGACTGCAAGGCTTCGTTGTCCTAATCTGTTTTGCTTGTGTGTTTGTCTGGGTTGTGTAATGGACCATGGGTATTTTTATTCTCACTACTACTACTACTACTACTACTACTACTACTACTACTACTACTACTACTACTACTACTACTACTACGACTACTACTACGACTACTACTACTACTACTACTACTACTACTACTACTACTACTACTACTACTACTACTATCATTATTGTCATCACCTTGCCCTGGATCTTGCTTGGTGTTTGCTTATCATTCATCGTCCGTCATGCATGGTTAGGCAAGCAGAGTATTGTGTGTGTGTGTGTGTGTGTGTGTGTGTGTGTGTGTGTGTGTGTGTGTGTGTGTGTGTGTGTGTTTCGTAATAAGCATCCTGTGTAATGAAATACATAAAGCAAACAGCAAATCCGAAGAAGAAGAAGAAATAGATGAAGAAGAAAAAAAAAGAAAGAAAAAGAATAATGATAATAAGAATAAGAAGAAGAAAAAGAAGAAGAAATAATCATAATAATAATAATAAGACATAAATATTCCCCTATCACACCTAGAAAGAAGAACTGTGATATCAATTCAACGCTAAAGAAATAGAAGTTAAAATTAATCACGTAACAAATGTAAACAGAACAGAGACGAAATACAAACCAGAAGACTTATACACCCATTAAATTGACAAAGAAACAAGGAAAGAGAGTCGTGGCATTAACATATAGGAGAGAGAGAGAGAGAGAGGCTGATAGTAGTGCCCAGTGATGCTTGTGTGCTTGTGTGCTTGTGGTTCGCCGCCTCCCTGTGTCTGGCGAGTGAAGTGCAGCTGCCACGGGGTAATTAATGTGCTGAGTAACACAAACAGTCTCGCCCGGTGCTGCCACGAGGCCTCAGGTTACGACAGTCAGACAGAGAGGGGGGGGGGAGTCACTGCGGCAAGAGATGATGTAGTTAGGGTCACATTGCAGGCGTGTTAGTGTCTGTAATAATGTCAGTTCCGTGTTCTATAGGTCACGAGGTTATGCGATGCTATTTATAGTCTTTTTATCATTGTGTAGTGTTTAATTTTTTTGGGGGGGAGAGGGGTTAGATGCTTGAATATACTTGTGTTTTTTTGTAGGAAATGAAGAGATAAAGAGGTTATGCGATGTTATATAATGGACTTTTATCATTGTGTAGTGTTTTATTGTGGTAGATGCTTGAACATGTGTTTTCTGTAGGAAATGGAGAGGTTAAGAAGGAACGTCATGGGTGAGTGAGGAGAATAAAGTGAAATATTATACTTGGAAGGAATTTTATGTACCTGTTTGTATAAAAATGGAGCCTTGAAAAGAAACACCGTGAATTTGTGATCACGCCAAAATATAACTTAGCATTTCATGAATTGAAAATAAGAGAAAATATGTAACAAGTGGACAATTTGAGAAACATGATAGCTGTCTAGAAGTGGCGGGGGAAGGTGAGACGGACGAATGATAGACAAAGAGATGAGATGATTCGCTGGGGTGGAGTGAAATTGACGTGTAACTGACAAGAAGAAATAAACTTGAAATCGCCTTTTGTCTTCCAGTGGAATCGTGTTGGATGATGTTTACGATGACAGTTATTTATTTGACGTAAAAAGACGATCTGAGCTCTGTATGGCAGCAAGAAAAAAAAATAAATAAATAAAAATAAATAAATAAATGAATGAAAATAAATAAATAAATGAATGAATAAAATAAAATAAATAAGTAAATAAATAAAATAAAATAAAATAACAATAAAAATAACAAAAAAACATCCCACTAAAGTAATGAAGGGAAAAAGAAGGCCAACAGTCACGTATACTTTAATAACTGATGTAAACCAATGCCGTTATAAAAAATGTTCAATATTCACTTCATTATCATAAAATTCGGCGTTAATATCATCGTGAATTTCCTCCTCCCCAATTTATAGTTCTGCAGAGCGAGTTATGACGGAGAGTGGAGGGAGACTGGCTGGCCGTGACGTGAGGCTGGGAGGTCTTGCATGGCGGTGTGAATGGCGTGGGAAGACCGTTTGGATTCAGCCTGTTGGTGGTGGTGGTGGCGGTGGTGGTGGCAGTGGTAGTGATGGTGGTGACATGGTTATCGATAGATGTATGGTAGAGTAACGTATTTCATTAACTTCCACTTTATTTCGCTCTCCTTCGTGTAACATTACGTCTCATAGATTGCCTGGAATCTACCATATGCTAAAAATACATTACATTCCCAGTATTTTATCCAAATTTAGACTGAGAGGAAAGATAGAACAATAAAAGTACGGTAAATATATTTCATTAACTTCCACTTTATTTCGCTCTCCTTCATAAATTGCCTGAAATCTACCACATGTTAAAAATTCATTACATTCCCAGTATTTTATCCAAATTTAGACAGACAGGAAAGATAGAACAGTGAAAACAAATGGATACACAGAACTGAAGCTTACTCGATCTATGAACACTGTAACTAGACACGTTGAAGTCACGAGATATCTTTGTTCTTTCCTTCCTTGGTAGGTGGAAGGGAAGGTTGTTTTGAGCGAGGCAGTCTGAGTAAGCTGTGGGGATGCCTGCCTCTCTCTCTCTCTCTCTCTCTCTCTCTCTCTCTCTCTCTCTCTCTCTCTCTCTCTCTCTCTCTCTCTCTCTCTCTCTCTGTGGTCACTGAGGACGCTCCCAGCAACCATTGTTACGAGAGGGAGGGAAGGGAAGGGAATGAGAGAGAGAGGGAGAGGGAGGGTAATGGCTTTCCTCCTTGTCAGACTCCTCCTCTTCCTCCACCTTCTCCTCCTCCTCCTCCTCCACCTCCTCTCCTTCACGTTGATCCAGTTTCCTGTTATTCACCTCACTCCACATGTTGGTATACAGTTTCGTTAGTTGCAATGAAATATACACCACAGAGATGCTTCACTCTACCCCCTTCCTTCCTACGTCTCCGCCCACGCACATCCACCCCTGCCTCGCTACATTAACCTTATGTTTATGTGCATACTTCACTGCCACGGTTATGCAAGGCCTGCTTTTTGGGGGTATGTACTTGTACCTCTCTCTCTCTCTCTCTCTCTCTCTCTCTCTCTCTCTCTCTCTCTCTCTCTCTCTCTCAGTAATGGAGATTCGCACACTTTCCAGCCTCCACACACAATATTAAGACCCATAATTCCTTGCGCTACACGTCCACTCTCTGCTGCGTCTTGAATATTACACTCCTAATGTCCATTGCTGATGATTCACAACTTACATCTTCTATATTGCCTCCTCCTCCTCTTCCTCCTCCCCTTCTTCATCTTTCTCTTTCTCCAACTCCTCCTCCTCTTCCTCCTCTTCTGGTCTCTTCATTCTCTCCTCTTCGTCTCTCTTAGTTCACGGTCATTGCCTCATCCAGAATAGAGCACCATTTTCGCTCTCTCTCTCTCTCTCTCTCTCTCTCTCTCTCTCTCTCTCTCTCTCTCTCTCTCTCTCTCTCTCTCTCTCTCTCTCTCTCTCTCTCTCATTTGCTGGGTTACGCTGTTCTCTTCACTATTTCCTCCTCCTCCTCCTCCTCCTCCTCCTTTCCAGCTTCTTCCCCCGTTGTTTCTTCATTCTTCTTCCTTTTTTCATTTTTTTGTGTGTTTATGATCACATATTGTTTGGGTTTTCGATTTTGTTATGTTCAAATATTTAGGTTTTTTGTTTTATTTCATGTGTTCGATCGTTTTTTTTCTTATTTTTTATTGCATTCTTTTCCTCTTCTTTTTTTCTTCTTTTTTGTCACGATCAAGTTTATTTTTTGTTGTTGTCTTTTCATCTATTATATCTTTTATCTATATCTTAAATTTTTTTCTTACTTTCTTTCTATATTTCTTTTTTTTTCTTTCTTTCTATCGGTTCCTTTACTCATTCTCGTTTTTTTTTGTTATATATTTTATTGCATTATCTTCCTCTCCTTTCTTTCGTCACGGCCTAACTTAATCTTTTCTGTTGTCTTTTATTTATAGTATCCTTTTATTCATATCCATCATCAGTTTTCCTTCTTTTCTTTAGTTCCTTTTTTTTCCTTTCTTTCTCTATCTGGTCCCTCACTCACACCTTCCTTTATCGTCGCCATCTTCATCATCATCATCATCATCATCATCGCCATCATCTTTCCCTCCTTTCTTTTCTCCCTCCTTCTCCGTCACCCCGTCTGTGTAGCATCTCATCTCCTGTCACCCTTTATGTCTGTACCCAATCTGCGCCTTCTGCTGCCCCTTCCTTGTCTTCCCCTCCCTGTTCCTCCTCCCTATCTTTCCTCCCTTGCCTTCCCAATCTCTCGTCGCTTCCTCGAACACCACCCAAGCTTTTTGCCCTTTTTTTCTCTCCCTCCCTGCTCCTCCATTACCTCCATTTCATCCCGCCTTCCCCTTCATTTCTCCCACACCCATAGTATACACCCTCACCGTCTGTTTGTGTGTATTGTGCTCTGTGTTGTTTTTTTCCTTTCACTATTTTGTCTGTCTTGTGTCTGGTAACTTCTTGGGAGTGTATCAGTCTTGAGAATATACACATTCACCGTATATTTGTGTTTATTGTGTTCTGTATTGTTTTTTTTTCACAGTTTTGTATGTTTTGTGTCTGGTAATTTGTTTATCGTGTATCAGACTTATTCATTTTTTTATATGAAGTGGAATTAAGAAAAGTAAAGAAAAAGAAAGAAAACTAGGCTTCCTTTTTTTAAATCGTCAGGGAAAGAGTCCAAACAAGTCTGCCAGTTTAGCTCCGGAGGTGTCCTGATGCTCCTTTGAAGTAGTTTTATGTTGGACGGAGAGAATGAACAGGTACAGTAAGGGATTTTCAGAGTTTACTGGCGAAATGGGTGCGAAAGTGAAGATAGCAGTTAAAGTCTTGGATTAGTGAGGAGGACAGGATAAAGGTTTGGATTTAGCCTTCCTGTTCCCTTTTCCTCTTTTTTTCAATCTCCATCTCAGCCTTCCCATACTTTGCTACCTAATTTCTCATCATTTCCTTTTCCCATCCTCTCCTTCCTCTTTCCAGCCTCTCTTACCTCTTCTCACCGCTTCCTCATCCACCTTTTCCCTTCCTTCCATCCTCCCATCATCCTCTCTCCTATTGTCATTGCTTTCCACCCTTTCCTCCTTGTCTATCAACTCCCCATCCCCTCCTTCTCTTTCTGTATCTTTCCCCATCCTCCCTCCCACCTCCCAGTCCCAACCTCCTCTCCATCCCCCACCGCCCCAGCCTCTCATCCTCCCCGGGGTTGAGGTCCCGCTACACTCACCACAAACCCGCCAACCATCCGCCGCCTGGAAGCTTATCACCCCCAGTGTCTTTGTTCGCTCCACAAACACCGCGGGACCCAGTAATCGCCTTTCGGGACTTCATAGGATGCGATGCTCTTTACCGTGACCTTTTTGGCGCACTAGGCTGGCTGATGGAGGAGTAAGGGGGGTATTATTTATAGAAGTGGGTCTAGTGGGAGGCGTAGAAGTTTAGAGGGTCGTGGTGTGAACTGGAGGTCGTGAGGCTGAGGTGAGGGAGGGGTGAGGCTGAGATGAGGCAAGGTGAAGTGGGGTGAGGCTCAGTTAATTGAGGGAGAGGAAAGGTCTTGCTTGCCTGACCTTTATGACATTACCAGAGAGAGAGAGAGAGAGAGAGAGAGAGTTCCACGCCCATGTGACCTTCCTCTCTTCAAGGGCCATTCAGGGGATACAGAAGGAAAGAGGCTGTGATGGGGGGAGAGGGGGAAGGGATGGGGGAAAACAGGCATTATTACCAGAGATTTCTACCACTTATATGTTTGGTTTCGCTGCCTTACAATAAGAGGAAGAATAGCTATACTGTATAAATAAAGGGAAAAAGAAGATTGTCATGAACTGCTAGATGTAATGGAAGATTAGTATTGTTTATAAGTACGTGTTGATGTGGAAGTGTGCATATATACGGCCTTTATTCTTAAGCCTCTCAATGTTTCATCTTGACTAACGGGAGCGATGAGGATGGAGGGTCAGTCATCCAAAAGCCGGTCTTGCATAACCGTGGGCGTGAAGTATGATAAGGTTAATATAGCGAGGTTGGTTGGTGTTGATGTGTGTTGCTCCAAGGGTGTCTCATGAATTCTGGTGATGGTTGAGTAAGAATCCTGCATCATTAACCCCTTCAGTACTGGAACGGATTTTTACCTTCAGTTTTGGGTAAGATTAAATGATTTTTTGACATTAGGAAAACTACATGGAGGTCAGAAGTCTTCATTATTTTAATCTTCACATAAATTTCTGAAGCTGTGTAAAATCGTCAAATAGTAAGAAGAATTTGTATGAAAACATTTCACACAAATATCTACAAGATAAAAAAACCTAAAAGACGAAAAAAACAAACAGAAAATAGTATTAGAAATAAAGTTACTAAAATTGGACTGACACAAAAACCCAGGTGAAATAAAAGGAAACACCAAGGGATGCACGGAAAGGATAATAAGTGGAGGAGTCGAGCCTGGAGTGACACACGAGCAAAGGTTGGAGTTAAAAGAGGGATATGATCGCGCACGGAAGGGGGAGGAGAGAGAGAGAGAGACAGAAAAGAATAGAGGTAGGGAGGAAGGAAAGGGAGTGGAAAGGATCAGTGACAGAGGTAATTTTAGCTGCCTTGCGTAACGGTGTGGTGAACTCTGGATTACTGTGCACTGGTGAAGGAACGAAGGAAAGAAGAGAGAAAGAGAGAAAGGAGGAAGGGACCAGAAAGATAAAGAAAAAAAAAAAAGGAGAAAGAAAAAAAGAAAAAAAAAAACAGTAGAGGGGACTGTGAAGTGGTGAATAAAATGAAGGGCGAAGAAAGAAGGAACCAGAAAAAAAAAGAAAGTGAGATAGAAGAGAAAGAAGAGAAAAGGACAACTGAGTAAGATATTTGAAAAAAAAGAAAGAGAGGAAACATAGTAAAGGAAAGAGAGAAAGGTGGAAGGAACAAGAAGGATAAATAAAAACAAAAAGATAGAAAAAAAAATTATTGAAAGGAGTGTTCAGTGGCGAGAAAAACGAAAGAAGGTAGAAGGAAAGAACCAAAAAAATATATGAATAAAAGAAAGAACTGAGCAAAAATAAGAAAGAGAAGCAAAGAGAGAAAACGTATGCTTTAGAAGACTGTTCAATGGCAAAGTAATGAACGAAGAAAGGAAAGAGAAGACAACCAGAAAGATAAAGAACAAGACTGAACTAAGCAAAGAAAAATGGAAAAAAGAAAGAGAGGAAACAGATGATCGGGAGAGAAATAGAGAGGAAAAGGAAATGCAGATAATTTTAGATGCAGCAGATAAATGTCTTGGAAAGTGAAGGAAAGGAGAGACGAGAGCTGGGACCTGGAAAGATATATAGAGGTAATACTAAACTGGAGAGAGAGAGAGAGAGAGAGAGAGAGAGAGAGAGAGAGAGAGAGAGAGAGAGA
>CM035198.1:18012557-18020057 GCA_020233015.1 Callinectes sapidus | reverse complement strand
GTGTGTGTGTGTGTGTGTGTGTGTGTGTGTGTGTGTGTGTGTGTGTGTGTGTGTATGTGTGTGTGTGTGTGTGCGCAATCACGTTTGTACACAGTGTTAACCCCTTCAGTACTGGGATGCATTTTCATATTTATTCTACTTATTATTTGTCGGTTTTCTACTGCTACAGAAATTCTCAAGTGGGGATTAAAACAGTACAAACTCTGGCCATTAATCGTCTGACATATATAGACTCTTCTTAATGGGAATAAAATCTTCTAATCACAGCCAAAACACGCGGTAAAAAATGTGTCCCAGTACTGAAGGTGGTAATGATGTTGTCTTATTTGTGTACTGTACTCTCTCCCACGTGACTTTCCTCCCTTCCTCCCTTCCTCTCTCCTTCTCTCCCTCTATCCCTCTCTCCTTACCTTCCTGACTCCTCATCTCCCCAACTTCCTCCCTTCATAATCTGGAATAAATTGGTCTCCTGCGATGTATTCCTCCTCCTCCTCCTCCTCCTCCTCCTCCTCCTCCTCCTCCTCCTCCTCCTCCTCCTCCTCCTCCTCCTCCTCCTCCTCCTCCTCCTCCCTCTTCCTCTCATTACCACTTCTTGCCTCATTTTCCTCCACTTTCCGCTGCCTCATCACCATTTTTGGCTCCATCGCTCACTTCTGTAGTTGTGATTAGTAATGTGGCTTGTGGGTGTTTTTTGAAGTGTTGTGGAGGGTGTATATTGTTGCTGCATTAGTTGTGGTTGTATTAGTTTTATTGTTATTATTATTATTATTATTATTATTATTATTATTATTATTATTATTATTATTATTATTATTATTATTAGTTGTTTTTGTTGTTGTTGTTGTTGTTGTTGTTGTTGTTGTTGTTGTTGTTGTTGTTGTAGGAACAATATCCTAAATTTTACGGTATATATTTTTATTAAATCTTTGACTTACTTTTCCTTTCCTCTTCCGAAACTTAGTCCTTTAATAAAACTACGTCATATATTCCTCCTCCTCCTCCTCCTCCTCCTCCTCCTCCTTCTCATCTCAGTAAACTGGTCTTATGAAATTATTACATGTGTGTGTGTGTGTGTGTGTGTGTGTGTGTGTGTGTGTGTGTGTGTGTGTAGGAGTATGTGCGTGGTGCGTTTTTCATACAGCTAGCGTTCCTCTCCCTCCATTTTGGTAATCTTTGTCATTCTCGTACTTTTCTTGGGTCTGTTTTACTTTACTGCACATTCTTGAGGTTTTAGCTGCTTATGTTTACACAGATTCGTTTACTTCCTTAATCTGTACACACGTGGTTTTCGTCCCAACTTATTTTACTTATTTATTTATTTGTTTATTTATTTATTTATTTATTTATTTATTTATTTATTTTTGCTTGTGAATGGGTTGATCAATGATATTAGCATAGGAAAAAATATAACATTATCTATTTTTCGGCTCTTACTCTTGAAAAGTTTGATTCACTGATTAAAATGAAAAAAATAAATGACTTTGTTTTTATACTGCCATGAAGGACGTGCTGTGAAGGACACTAATACAAACACTGTACAATACTGTGACCTTCAGTAAATAAGGTATTTTTTGTCCCTTGGAATGGCAGAAGAGTAAGTAATGAAAATAAGTAAAAGAAATGGGAAAAAAATTGCGATAATATTGAAAAATAACGTTGTAAAAGAGTAGCGATAAAGAATTGCTATGACAGGCAGTAGAAATAGTGATCTCAGGGTTGTGTTTTTACTTATCTGCTTCTCTGCTGTGTGTGTGTGTGTGTGTGTGTGTGTGTGTGTGTGTGTGTGTGTGTGTGTGTGTGTGTAAGAGAGAGAGAGAGAGAGAGAGAGAGAGAGAGAGAGAGAGAGAGAGAGAGAGAGAGAGAGAGAGAGAGAGAGAGAGAGATTAGTTTATTGTACCTTATGTGTTTGTGTGTTTAGTGTATTTTTTGGTTTTATTTGTTTGTGTGTTCATGCGTTCGTGTTTGATTAATTTCTTAGTTTCATGTGCTTGTGTGTTTTACCTGCTATTTATTTTCGTGTGTTTTTACACCTGCCAGCTTTGTTGAAAGTTTAGTTATACAGTAAATTTTTGGGTCATATTTTTTACGTTTCCTTTTCACTGTAAAATAATGTTGTGGTGAATAAAATATCTATATCTATGTATCGTTAGGTGTGTGTGTGTGTGTGTCTGTCTCACCTAAGGATCCCTAGAAAACTTCACACGAGAAACCAAATCACAATACAGCTTTTGAACTTTTCTGTCACTATTACCTACGTCATTGCAAGTCATACTGGAAATCTGCATTAAGCATGAAGAGATGTAATGAAATGTTTTATATATTTTAAGCTTTTACTTCTATATAACCAACTCTCTCTCTTCCGCTGAGAAAATAAAGACATCCTACTGCAAGGTGTGTGTGTGTGTGTGTGTGTGTGTGTGTGTGTGTGTGTGTGTGTGTCAGGGAGAGTAGGTGCATGTATGTGGCCTTGGGCAGGTGGAAGTATTGCCTCTTTTATACCGGAACAATTGTCATTATGTTCATCCTGTTACCTCCATTAATGTGTGTGTGTGTGTGTGTGTGTGTGTGTGTGTGTGTGTGTGTGTGTGTCTATGTGTGTGTGTGGCAGTCAGAGTGTGGGCGTCAGATTAGTGACTGACATGACAAGACAACAAGAATAACACGTGTAGGGGCGCCGGAACACACTGGTGAAGAGGGACTGAGTGAAGTGATTGTGATGGAGTAGGTACGTGGGTAGAGAGAGAGAGAGAGAGAGAGGCTGGTTGGGAGGGAAGGCTTGGCGGTGTAGGAGGTGGAGGGCTCTGTGTGTGTGTATACGTGTGCGCAGAAACATTGGTGTGTAGGTGTAAGGGCGTGTTAGGCTTGGCTGGGAAGGGTTAAGCTGTAATCGTAAAATGACGAGAGGAAATGTTATGCTTGTCAAACTAACCCAGACATATGACTGTGTTAGTTGAAGGGACTCAAACGTGTGATTTATGTACCGTAAAAAATAAAAGCTCCTGTATGCGCTAGGCTTGGTGTGGGTTATGCAGGTGGTGGTAGTGTGTGTCTGTGTGTGTGTGTGTGTGTGTGTGTGTGTGCGAGTGTGTGGGTTGCAGGGGGATGGTGTTTAAGGGGCGTGTAATATGAGTTATACGAGTACGTAGGTGGCCGTAGGGAAAGTTAAGTGGCTTATGAATGTACGTTGTTGTAAGGGGGGAACGGGAAGACTTCTGTGTAGCGAGAGTGACGGCTGGTGGTGGTGGAGCTGGCCTGGGTTGGGCTGGGCTAGGCTAGTGGCTGGTGGGATAAGAGGACGGCAGTGAAGGATGGATGAGTGACGTCAACTAAATTACAAAGAGGAAGAGAAAAGAGGAAGAGGAAGGAGGTGTGTAGGAAGGAATGGAATTTTGCTTGGTTTCCTTCACATGACGTCAAATGCACGGGAATAAACCCTGAGCTCACACACGGCCTTACCTTCCTCCCTCCGCGCCCCGACCTGACCTGACCCTCTCTTGCCTGGGCGTGGGAGGCGGGGACACGGGCGGGCCTCGGGTGGTGTGTGCGGGCGTGAGGGGGTAGTATGGAGGGTATGGAATAATGGTGGCGCCTATAAAACCAACGTTACGACCAAGCGAACCTGTAGAAAAGACACGCAACGCGAACATTATATACTTTCTTCCGTGGTTGTGTTTGGGCGACTATTGAGCGCTGGAGGAGGAGGAGGAGGAGAGAAGAGGTGGAAGAGGAGGAGGAGGAGGAGGAGGAGGAGGAAGAGGAAGAGGAAGAGGAAGAGGAGGAGGAAGAGCAAGAAAAAGAAGGGGAGGAGGAAAAGGACGATAAAGAAGAAGAGGAAGAGCAGGGAGAAGAGGTGGACGAGCTAGTAGTTGGAAGAGTAACGAAGAGGTGGAAGAAGTGGAAGAGGTGGAAGAAGTGGAGGAGGACGAAGAAGAATGGAAGAGGAGGCGATGGTATTGTACTATTAATAATACGCAACTAGAAGGGGGAAAAAAATGGAAAGAGAAAGAACAAAGCAAGGATTGAAATAAGAAGTGAATAAATATATGAAAATCACTTTCAAATAAGACGTTCCACTAAGATTGCTGTGTAGCGCGTGTAGAGTTAAAGATCCATTGCTAAGATTACTACTGTTCTCTTTTCTTTTCTTTAATTCAATGTTGGAATATGGGAATTTAAGAGGTAAAGGAGACCACCTTTCGGAAAGCCCACCCATTTGGGAACCGTTACCCCGAGTGGATGTCCAATTTCTCCTCCGACCGTGGCCAGGATTCGAACCCAGGTGCTTGTGGATATCTCGACCCTCAGAGCCCACGTGGTTCTACTGTACTCTTCTTTGTGGGCTGGTATCTTGTGGGTCTTTTTTTTATTATTGTTTTTTACCCAGTGTGAAAAGCAACAGTCTACTTCCCTAAATCCAACGTAGGAAATCTTTATAATCACGTAGTAGGCTATAAGGAAGAAGAGGATATATAGTAGTGGATTTTGCAGTTTGGAGAAGGTTGTGAAATAAGAGGAAACTTCTCAGAGTGATTAGTGACTGAGAGAAGATGAATCGACTAGTAGTAAAAAGATTAATGTTACTTTTGTTTTTCTTAACCCTTTCAGTACTGGGACGCGTTCTTTATATTAATACTGCTTATTATTTGTTGATTTAAAAAGCTTCGCAAACTCATGCGGGGATTGAAATAGTACAGACTCTGGCCATTAATCTTCTGACCTCCATAGACCCTTCCTAATATAGATAAAATAGCCTAATCACACCCAACACTGAAGGTAAAATTGTGTCCCAGTATACAAGTGATTAAGCTGTGCCTTCATAAAAAAAAGTTAACTGTGGTGATGGGGAGTGTAGGAGGTAGTGATGAAAATGTCGAGAAGTGATGATACACTCTCTCTCTCTCTCTCTCTCTCTCTCTCTCTCTCTCTCTCTCTCTCTCTCTCTCTCTCTCTCTCTCTCTCTCTCTCTCTCTCTCTCTCTCCACCTTCCTGTCAGCCGCTGTTGTGGTGGTGTCTGTCATTTACCTGCCTCGTATAACACTAGTAAATCCTGTTCTCACCTGGACAAGTGTATAGTATGCCTGCCTGAACGTGTCACCTGGTTCTGCGTTTTTATTTATTTTTTTCTTATTCTGTCCTTGGTGTTTTTTTCCTAGTTCGTATCTTTAGTTCGTGTTGCCGCTTGTCGGAAAGTGATTCAACATGTCACACTCTTCCACTCAGCAATTTCCTTCAATTTTGTGTTCTCTTATCAGCTGACAGTCTTAATAAAATCTGACAAGTGTTTTGCTCTCCCACCAATGCCACAGAGATGATTTACCACGTTAGCAAGTGAGTATTTCATCTTAACAACGTAGAAATCATATTAATTTGCATCTAGAACCCTGAAAACCTTAAAGAGCATATATATGTACTTTGAATTAAATTTGAAAGTAGTCAGGGTATGGTATGGAAGTGTTTCTGAATACGGGCGTTAAAATGAAAGAGGTTTTTACTACTTCAGTACTGGGACGCATTTTTACCACGAGTTTTATGTGTGATAGACGATTTTATTGACATTAGGAAGGGCCTTTGGAGGTCAGAAGATTAATGGACAGAGTCTGTAGTGTTTTAATAGCCACATGAGTTTCTGAAGCTGTATAAAATAGACAACTTGATGAGGATGATAGGTGGAAATAGGCATAGGTGTTAACATAGGGATAACCATGAATAAGTCTAACAGCCTCTTGCAGCTTCCCTCATTTTCTTATGTTCTTATATAATAATAAACAGAATAAAGATAAAAATGTGGCCCAGTACTGAAGGGGTTAAGACTGAAGGAAAGTGCGGAACAGTGGAAGTGAGTGTGACAAGTTAGTCTGCTTGTAGTCGCAACTGTACCCGATGCAGTAGCGACCGTGGGGGTTGTTGTGACTTGCTGCTCGAGGGGTTGTACCGGCAGGTGGCGCAGCTTGCCAGGGGAGTGACGTCACGGTCAGTTATTGTCCGAGACAGTCATGTGGAAGTAATGTGCGTGGGTGTTGTTATTGTTGTTGTTGTTGTTGTTGTTGGTGGTGGTGGTGGTGGTGGTATTGCTTATATTGTTGTTATTATGAGTTATGTATGTCTTTGTGTGTGTGTGTGTGTGTGTGTGTGTGTGTGTGTGTGTGTGTGTGTGTGTGTGTGTGTGTGTGTGTGTGTGTGAAGCATTTGATTACGTGCTTATACATTAATTTCTATTTACTAATTGTTAAGTTCTGTGGTCTCATCTCCCTTATTTTTCTCGTTTCAGGTGAGTCGTGACGCTGCAGAGGGAAGGAGGAGTGTGCCATGAAGTGGAGGTAGTGGTGGTGGTGGTGGTGGTGGTGGTGGTGGTGGTGGTGACATGAGACTGGTGGTGCATTTTTTATAAGGCGCCCTGTTGCTGTCCCGTGGGCCCCTCTGATGCTGTTGCTGCATTGCGATGGGTGAGTCCAAGTCCTTTTTTTCGTGAGGTGTGTGTGTGTGTGTGTGTGTGTATGTGTGTGTGTGTGTGTGTGTGTGTGTGTGTGTGTGTGTGTGTGTGAATTCACGCACGGGCGATTGGGCGTTTCTGCGGTATATGGCTTAAAAAAGAAATAGAAAATAAAAACTATAAGCGGATATTGTCGAATTCCATGTGATACAGGTGAGGTCGATGCGCTTTACCAGACAGGTGTGGTGGTGCTACCTGCCCCACCTGTGACCCAGAGCTGGTGGTGACAGGCGGGGGGGGAGTGTTGGCGGTGCGAGGGAGGCGCCAGATTGTTGTGTACTGTACTGCCTCTCGTCCCATTAAGCACGGAGACACCTGTGGCTTGGTGGCGTGGGCGGGTTACTGTGTGGAGGGTGAAGTTGGTGTAGTGGTCTTGTTATTGAGTTTTATTGTGGTGGTGTTGGTGGGGGTGGTGGTGGTGGTGGTGGTGTCCTTGCCAATTAACTTTTCATGTGATTGAATATGAAAGAAAAGGATTCCAGGAGGTTTTGTGTACAGGAATGTGGAATCCTGTGTGTTCTGGGGGCCGATAGATCACCAAGAGCATGGGTTTGAATTTTGATCACAGTCCGAGGGTAGATTAGGCATTCACTCGGGGTAACGGTTCCCAAATGGGTGAGCTTTCAGATACGAGGTCTTTATTAGATAGTCTTCTTTAGCCCATAAATTTGCGTAAAAAACCCACATGATGTTAATAAGAAAAAATCTGTGTCTGTACTTTATATTTGTTATTAGTGAGTACCATTAGATAAACCACATTTTACAGTAATATCCCACAGTTTGTTACCTTTTTTTTGAAGTTCTTGAAGTTAGGTATACAGTATAATAAATTCACCACAATCTTCATCGCTTCCCAATACTCTTTCCTCCTTTGTGTTCCCTTGTGTCGGAGAGCCAAGGGGAGTGACTGTCAATGGTCCGGAACTCCAACTATTCCCAATGTGACCTCCACTAGTAGCTTCAGTTCATTGTCAAGGTCCCCCCCCCCACTCTCTCTCTCTCTCTCTCTC